>OY755199.1:635200-914887 GCA_963576735.1 Bedellia somnulentella
CTAAACTTTTTTAATGGACTTGATTTAATGCAATCAGTTCAGTTGAAACAAAATAAGTTTATGTAAATTCGTCACAGTTATAATTGTAAGGGGTGAATTTATCATTCATTATTTTGGTTACTGTAAATGCACCATAGTCTTATTTTCTGTATAGAAAGCAGAATAATCAAACAATATTTAAATAAAAAACGTTATTATTTTTCATTAGAACATCAATTCAGCAATTTAAACTTATAACTTTAAATAGTAAATTTTAAAGTACAGTACAAATACAACAACCCAAATTAAATAATATTTCCATCCCTATTCCTACGCTGCTAAGCAGTGGTTTATATTTGGCTGGTTTATCAAAATGCAAGTAGGTATACTAAAGACATCTATACTACCATATCAAACAAGCTACAAGAATTAGCTTTTTAAGTACGGCATCACAAAGAACAAACAATGCGGATCGTTCAGTTTAAAACATCCGCAGTGTTTATCAGTCGTTCGAAATTTCGTTGCTCTGAAAAACGCATTCAATCAAACGATATGCTGTTAAGACCGCTACATTAATACATAGTTTACTTAAAAGAATTACAAACTTTGAAACATCTGACTTATTTTACATTTACGGGACAAAAGTTTTTAAGTTAGATTGATTGACGAACTGAACAAATTTAAAAATGTCACAGTCACAGGATTTTTGTTTGAGTATAAAAAAGTGTTATCTGGGCCTCGCTCGCTCGACTCTCGCTTGACCACAGTAGCCAAAGGTTTGACACCTCTGAATTAACTTCAATGAATTAGTGAATCTATTTCGCAATAGATGCCGCTGTTTTAAATTACAATACATTCTAGACATTTCTTAGACATATAAAATGAAACACTTAAAATAAATTAATGAAAAATATAAATACTTACGAAAATAAACAGATTTTTCTTTCTGCTTGCACTCCATATTTAGATTAACAACGACGTAACGCGCACTTCGGCATATTCGTTTTTCATTCGAAAATTCAATTGAACAGACTAAACGACTTGTTACCTATATGTAACAAGTCTTAGCGTACAAACTAAGTCTAATATGTCCCGTCTATGTATATATAAATTTAAAGTCTTTGCCCTAGGGGTACCCGAATTACCCCCATGTATGTTCTGCGACTTTTTGTAGTTTTCGAGATATGTTTTTTTTTCATATTTTTTTGTTAAACCTTGGCTTATTTGACATTATTGGTCACAGAGACATCAATTGTTGAGATACAAGCTTGATTTTTTTTTCTGAAATAGTTGAACAGTAGCACTTGCAAAAACAAAAGCAGTTGTGAGCCGATATGCTACTATTAAGCCATTAAAAAAATGTTGAATCCTAAGTTTGTTAAAATGTTTAAATTAAAGATCTCTTTTGAAACGATTTAAAAAAACTTATCCCAAAAATGTCTCCAAAATCATTTTTAAAAACTTGCCAATTTCGTCAGCTGTTTGCCATGTAAATTTGATTGAGCTATCTCCACGACTTCATACTTGAAAAAATGTTTGAAACACAGTAAGTCGAAAAAACTCAATTAAAAGATTGGGCCGAATAAAACTAAAAAAATGTTATTATTGATTGTTTATTATTAAATCACAAAAAGTTTTCGAAATGTCGCCCTTCCTGCTCGATACAAATTCTACATCGCCTTAAAAAAAAATCTTGTAGTCTACAAGACCATGTTAACAGGTCTATTGCGTGACGTCACTCAATACACGGGGCAGTTGAGCTGTAAGGGTGAAATATGATATTTCAAAACGACGGCGCTCCATATCACTTCGCGAGGATTGTCAGACAACATTTAACCGAAAGGTTTGGAGACAAATGGATCGGCCGTGGGTGGCCCATTGCCTGGCCGCCTTGGTCTCCCGACTTAAACCCCATCAATTTCTTCGTTTGGGGGTATTATAAAGAATTAGCTTACGCCAAGGATATCAGAAACATAGCGGAACTACGAACAAAACTAAGACAAGCAGAAGAAACAATAAAAAGCAACAGGGTAGCGTTCTTACGACTAAAAGATTTATCACGTGGTAAGGAATTAGAAATTCCTCAGCCACTTTTGGAAGTTGCGTGGGGAAAAGATGGTGAAATAAAGGTTTTTGGTGATGGGTCTCCAACCGCATCGCCCAAAATCCCTTAAAAGCCCCAATACCGTTAGTCGCCCTTACGTACACCCACCGGAAAAAATGGGGTAGTGTTATTCTAAGCCGACACTACACGACACTATGTCACATGTGCAACATAGGTAAGTAATTTTTGAACATACATACAATATACTCACGGCTATAAATCCCTAAGTAAGTGTGGAGGAAAAGGGAAGATCTTCCGCCAGGCGGTGGTATGCCTGGGGACCGCGGTCCTACTGTATTAAGTTGGAACTTGTATATATAGTAAATGTTTCAGAAACTTCGATTGCGCGATGTACGATTTGTATGGCGTTGTACGAAATAATTGTTTCTTAGTAACATAACATAAACTTTCAAGCCGTTTAGCCCCGAAGGGGTGGGCAGAGGTACCAATACTTCTGAACTCACATGGCAGCGGCATCTAGTGTCCAGAGAAGGTACCCACGTTTTGCTTGGACAGTGTACTCACGTGATAGGGGGCAGGCCTATCGCCGTTTAGTACGAATATACTGTCACATGACTAAGTACAACTTAGCTATGTGGGTTTCCTCACATTGTTTTCCTCACCGTACACGTTGTTTCTTAGTCTTGGATGTTATTCATATGCGTATTGTATTATAATAAATATATCGTTGAGTTGAGTTAGCGACATGATAGTCCAGTGGATAGAACACCCGCCCGAAAAACAGAAGGGCGTGAGTTCCAATCCTGGGACGGGCCTACACCAATTTGTCTTTTCTAAAGTCATATGTGTGGTTAATTTATCATGGTTGCTAACGGTGAGGGAAAACATCGTGAGGAAACCCACATGGCTGAGTTGTACTTAGTCATGTGACAGTGTATTCGTACAAAACGGCGATAGGCCTGGCCCCTATCACGTGAGTACACTGTCTAAGCAAAACGTGGGTACCTTCTCTGGAAACTAGATGGCGCTTGCCATGTGAGTTCAGGAGTATTGGTACCTCTGCCAACCCCTTCGGGGATAAACGGCGTGAACGTTTATGTTATGTTATCGTTGAGTTAGTATCTCATAATATAAGTTTACTTAGTTTAGGGCTAACTTGATCTGTGTATAATATGTCCGTATATTATTTATTTATTTACTTTATAGCAACCGTGATAGCCCAGTGGGTAGAACACTCGGTTATCGTGCAAACGACTAGTGTTCAAATCCTGGGTCGGGCCTACACCAATTTGTCTTTTCTAAAGACATACGTGTGGTTAATTTATCATGGTTGTTAACGGTGAGGGAAAACATCGTGAGGAAACCCACATGGCTGAGTTGTACTTAGTCATGTGACAGTGTATTCGTACAAAACGGCGATGGGCCTGCCCCCTATCACGTGAGTACACTGTCCATGCAAAACGTGGGTACTCTGAACACCAGGTGACAAAGTCACGTGATGTTCAGAAGTATTAGTACCTCTGCCAACCCCTTCGGGGATATTCGGCGTGAACGTTTATGTTATGTTTATGTTATTTACTTTATAGGTAGGTATATACCATTGTTTCTATATATTAAAGGTACAGACGAGAACAGAATAGTTTGTAAATCACTGGGCCTCTAGAAACCAAAAAGTATAAATTGTCAAACGTCACGCCACAGAAACCACAAAATTCGAATCAATGCAAATAAAAACATTAATTTATAAATTATAATAATAATGTAATAAACTACAGAGTTTTGAATAATTACTGTAATATATACTCTTGAATAAAAGAAAATGGAATAACTAAACTGCAATACTATAACAGGTATTTGTAGTTAGCATTTATTCATACATACATACATATACTCACGGCTGTAAATCCCTAGAAGGGGTAGCCAGAGCTAAGGAATTAGAAATTCCTCAGCTACTTTTGGGAATGATAGTGGGGAAAAGATGGTAAAAATTAAGGTGGTTGGTGATGGGTCTCCAACCGCATCGCCCAAAAATCCCTTAAAAGCCCCAATACCGTTAGTCGCCTCTTACGTACACCCACCGGAAGAAATGGGATAGTGCTATTCTAAGCCGACACTACACAGCTATACTAAACTATCGAGTATCAAACTCGCTGCTGTTTATAAATCTTTGCACATTTTTCATACTCTATTTTATTTTTCACACTTAGGACGCCCACCCTTTGTTATATAAATGTGTCCTCTGTGGTTGTCCTCTGCCATTCACATTGGCTCTGTATATCTCTTTAACATAACCTACATAAACATAAACGTTCACGCCGTTTTTCCCCGAAGGGGTTGGCAGAGGTACCAATACTTCTGAACTCACATAGCAGCGCCATCTAGTGTCCAGAGAAGGTACCCATGTTTTGCTTAGACAGTGTACTCACGTGATAAGGGGCAGGCCTATCGCCGCTTTGCACGAATACACTGTCACATGACTAAGTACAACTCAGCCATGTGGGCTTCCTCACGATGTTTTCCCTCACCGTTAACAACCATGATAAATTAACCACACATATGACTTTAGAAAAGACAAATTGGTGTAGGCCCGACCCAGGATTGGAACTCACGCCCTTCTGTTTTCGGGCGGGTGTTCTACCCACTGGACTATCATGTCGTTTTACATAACATATTCCTTTTACTTTTTATCCATTCTCTCTATGTGCTTAAGTTAATCACAGCTATAAATCCCTTGAATAAGTAGCCAGAGCTAAGGAAGTAGAAATTCCTCAGCCACTTTTGGAAGTTGCGTGGGGAAAAGATGGTGAATAACGGTTTTTGGTGATGGGTCTCCAACCGCATCACCCGAAAATTCCTTAAAAGCTCCAATACCGAATAACGGTATTGCAGCTTACGTACACCCACCGGAAGAAATGGGGTAGTGCTATTCTAAGCTGACACTACACAGCTGACTATTAAATAGCAAAAATCATTTTTTTGATCGTGGTATACAAAATATTTAGATTGTTACCAAAACAAATGTCATATCGTTCACCCCTTACATTCCCAAAAGCGTGGCAGAGGTACTCGCATATATACATACGTATACTCACGGCTATAAATCCCTTAACGGGGTAGCCAGAGCTTTGGAATGAGAAATTCCTCAGCCACTTTTGGAAGTTATAGTTGAGGTACCCGCAGTTCATCTAATTTTGACACCTGGGTTTGTTTAGCCTATGGACGTTGCGCCTGAACGGTGTGCTCACGTTATAAAGGGTATGTTTACGCTTTGTACGAAATCACAGTCACGTGACTTATTTTAAATAACTCAGTACACAGACACATATAAATAACATCCAAGACTAAGATACAACTATATGCTCATCACATAAATGTTGCTCTCAGCGGGGATCGAACCCGCGACCTCCGGACCGAGAAGCTAGTCAAAGCTAGCTAACCGTTAGCATGCAAAATTATGCCGTGTAGTGCTGGCTTAGATTGTCGCTACCCCTTTCTACCCAAGGGTGTCGTAAGAGGTGACTAAGGGTATCGGGGCTTTTTCTTGGATTTTTGGGCGAAGCGGTTGGAGACCCATCATCCAAAACCTTTATTTTTACCATCTTTTCCCTACTCAACTTCCAAAAGTGGCTGAGGAATTTATAATTCCTTAGCTCTGGCTACCCCTTTTATGGATTAATAGCCGTGAGCATATGTATGTACTATACAGTTGGTCGAGCCCTTTTTGAAGAATGTAGACTATTTTGACTATTATTTTTTATTTTTTTTACTATGTGTAGTGTTAGCTTAGAATGTCACTACTCCTTTATAACCACGGATGTCGTAAGAAGTGATTAAAGGTATGGGGCTTATTTAAATAGATTTTTGGGCGAATGGGGAAATATAACTGTGAGTATATGTATGTATGTATGTAAAATTAGAATGTTTTTGTTCATGAAAACCTCATGTGGGGATTTTTTCTAATAAATAAAGGTAAACAAGTGTAGAGTGTAAAGGTAGACAAGTGGTCTTCCGAATTTGTAAAAAATCAGAGGTAGGGAACGCTAACACTACTTAAAAAAGTGTAAAGGTTTCAAATAAAAGAACACTCACATTCTCATATACACACTCACACATCATAACACACATTACACACACCTCACACATTATCATTCAAGTATCATCAATTATCATTACTATTAAATTTTATTCTTTTCTCAATTGTTTAGCATTTTTACATATACATTTTTTTTTCTTTTTCTGTTGTTATTCATTTTGTCTTTAGATAGTTTAGTTTTTTTTTCTTTTGAATTAACTGTGTGTGTATCTTGTTTTAACTTGTGATCATCTGTTATTGGCCTTATTTACTGTACGATTTCAACTTACTATATAATATGGGTTGCTGTTGATGATCCTTATATAATAAATAAATAAAAAGAAAACCGACTTCATAAAAAAACAACCGAAAATAAACAATCTAGTACTAAAAAGTACGAAATAAGTTTTTTAATTGAATATGAGTACTGTGATTGATACCTTAGCAATGTCTTTATTCCACACGCGTCAGTTCAACCTACCTAAATATTACAATTCTCTTAAATTAATTTGTGAGCCGGTGCCAGCCTCGATGATAATTGATGATAAGAAGTGTGTATTTCGCACTTCATATACATGTAAAATGTGGTACCCTACATTTGTAGTTTATTTGTAGTTGTAGGGTAAATAGATTTTTGTACGTATTATCATTTAAAACGTTAGGCGATAGATATATATTGTTTAGATTGTAATAATCAGAGATAGATAGCAGGGTGAATTTACTTTTGTTTGTCTGGCACCGACTCAAAAATTAATTTAAGAGAATTGTAATATTTAGGTAGGTTGAACTGACGCGTGTGGAATAAAGAAATTGCTAAGGTATCAATCACAGTACTCATATTCAATTAAAAAACTTATTTCGTACTTTTTAGTACTAGATTGTTTATTTTCGGTTGTTTTTTTATGAAGTCGGTTTTCTTTTTGATAAAAATTATTTTATTTTACGAGTTTTAGAGATGGGTAGACCTGGCAAAGATGCCTCTCGGATGAGGATGCGACAGTTACTGTATTATTCTTCGTATTTCCGGTATTTCTATTATAGTACGATATTAAATAGGCTCAACCATATGTAACCTTACATTGTTCTTAAAATCATTCGTAAGGCATTGGTCTTCAATTCTACATCTCAAGAAAGACTCAAACGCTCACGCCGAATATCCCTGAAGGGGTTAGCAGAGGTAGTAATACTTCTCAATATCACGTGACATTGTCACCTGTTGTTCAGAGTACCCACGATTTATTAGGCAGTGTTCTCACGTTATACAGGGCAGGCCTATCGGCGTTTTGAACAAATACACTGTCACATAATTGTGAGTTTCGACAGTCCCCTCGATTTCCTGGGATGCCATCATCAGATCCTGGTCTCATGGTACTTTCTCGGTAACAATAACATAACAAAAGAAATGTTTAGTGAACCTGTACTTCTCTTCATATAGCTACGAAGAGGAGTATAAATCTATATAGAATGTGGAAAGAACTGTTTCCTAATACCTAGTGATTGAAGATCCACACCTTCTATCATCAGCTCAGCAGCATAACAATATGATTTTCAGAAGCAAATGCCAATATAATATGTTAAAACGGTACATTTGCCTATAAAATTTGAAGGTTCCCCTCGATTTCTCCAGGATCCCATCATCAGACCCTGATATCCTCATCATGGTACCAATTCGGGAGTATCTTCTTTCGAATAAAAAAATAATAATCAAAATCGGTTCATAAATGGCGAAGTAATCCGCGAACAAACATAAAAAAAAAATAAAAAAATATACCGGTCGAATTGAGAACACTCCTTTTTTTGAAGTCGGTTAAAAATAAAAATAAACGATTTCGCACTAGAAGCCATTGACACTATAGCTTAATTGGCAGAGCGACGGGGGCGTATACCCACCCGGAGGTCGTGGGGTCGATCCCCGCTGGTGTCAAAATTTTTCTTACCTTTATTTATTAGAAATAATAATATATAATTCTTTTAGATGATATAAACTCGCATGAAGTGAAATGGAGGAAGCCTTCTACAAAGTGATGCAGCTGAGCAAATCACCTCAGGAAAGTATTGGAAGATGGTTGGATGACGGTAATATACTTCGGTTATTTATTTATTTATACACTCTCCCCCTGATTACGTATCTTTAGCGACCGCGATTGTGTTGCAAGTTGCAATATTGTCGCTGTCAAAAGTGTCAAATCGCACACTTTATGACATTGACAGCGACAATCGTGCAACTTGCGATACAATCTTCAGTCGAAGAAGATTTATTTATTTATTTATTCATCATCATATTTTACAAACACCATTACAGACAATAGCCTATTGAGATGTCTACTTACAAAATGAGAAAAAAATTGTACTACTTATTAATTAATTGAACGATCTTTCTGTGAACTCACTCAACTTATAATTAAAAATATCGATATCAGTAGCCAGCATATTCAAGATGGTGAGCGCGCGAGCGAGCGGCGTACTGCTCAGCAAATTAGTTCGACCGCAAAGCGACACCAATAGAGATACTTACCAATAGAGATACTAAATCAGGTTATAAATCCCAAAAAAGGAAACTAGAGATTCAGCCCGGCTGGAACGAGTGGTGTTTAAACTAGTAATCGCGTGGGATAAAGCAGCCATCTCTTACGAACTTACTTAGTATCGTATACTGCCATCTCATTCTAACCGTTATCGTGTCGATATAATAGCGCTCGTACTAGCCGGGCAGAATTTAAAAGTCTTCAGTCA
Organism: Bedellia somnulentella; assembly: GCA_963576735.1. Taxonomy (NCBI): domain Eukaryota; kingdom Metazoa; phylum Arthropoda; class Insecta; order Lepidoptera; family Bedelliidae; genus Bedellia; species Bedellia somnulentella. The sequence continues at coordinate 644,050 of OY755199.1, forward strand.
CTTTTGGAACACTTTTTGTTTATCTGTCACACACACACAAAGATTTCGGCAACATCGTTGAACAATAACTTTAAAAGCCCTAAAACTTTAATTTGCCTCGTATGACTCTCACGAGAAGAAGTGGGTAAGCCTTATTCTAAGCCGACAATACACAGGCTGCATAATTTACTTAAAATCAAACTCCGTTCACCTGGTAAAATTATTTGTCAGAGTGCCTGCGTTTTGCTTGGACAGTGTACTCACGTGATTTGGGGCAGGCCTATAGTTGTTTGGTAAGAATACTCAATCTCATGAACACTTAGCCATGTTGTTGTTGCCCTCACCATTAAAAACCATGATAAATTGACCACACGTATGACTTTATAAAAAACATATTGCTGAAGACCCGAGTCGTGATTTGAACCCACGCACCTCTGCATGATACGTTCGACCCACTGAGCTAGCACGATTGTTTTATATCATACATACATTCATATGCTCACGGCTATATTTCCCTAGAAGGGGTAGCCAGAGCTAAGGAATTATATATTCCTCAGCCACTGTTGGAAGTTCAGTGGGGGAAAGATGGTAAAAATAAAGGTTTTCGGTGATGGGTCTCCAACCGCATCGCCCAAAAATCCAATAAAAAGCTCCAATACCCTTAGTCGCCTCTTACGACACCCGTGGGTAGAAAGCAGTAGCGACATGCTAAGCCGGCACTACACGGTAATTGTTTAAAATATATAATTATATATATTTGTTAACAGCCAAAGTGCTTCGAGGAGGTTCCATCAGTAATTACTTGGATTCCACTTCAATCCATATTACGTACGAGCAGTTTCTGATAGCGCTAAAAAGAATTGCCAAAGACCAGAAGAAAAGACTAGAAGACATATATTCTGTTCTTCTGAACCGTCAGCTGATCTCTTCATATAAGGACACAATTAAAACTAAGGAAAGAAAGGGGAAGAAGATTACGAAATCAAGATCTGCTAGCAGTGTTTCTGAAGAAAGCAATTAATAAACAGTTTTGATTTTATTTATGGTTTTATGTTCAGTTAGGTTACTTAGAATATTTATTTATTTACACACAAAAATATTACCATTACAGACAAAAGATCTAATACTGCTATATTTCATTAACATACATACATACATACATATACTCACGGCTATAAATCCCTAGAAGGGGTAGCCAGAGCTAAGGAACTAGAAGTTCCTCAGCCACTTTTAGAAAGATAAGTGGGCAAAAGATGGCAAAATAAAGGGTGATGGGTCTCCAACCGCATCGCCCAAAATCCCTTAAATTCCCCAATACCGTTAGTCGCCTCTTACGTACACCCACCGGAAGAAATGGGGTAGTGTTATTCTAAGCCGACACTACACAGCTTCATTATATAACTGTTATTATGAAAAATAATTATAAGCTTATATACACTATGAGTCCAAACTTATATACTGTTTTTTCTATATTCATAGCATATATAATTCATACTAGTTTTTAAATTATACATACATACATACACATAGTATAGTGTAAAGTCTAGGGATTTAGAGCCGTGAGTATATGTATGTATGTTATACACACACATACGGCTATAAATAAAGCATTTCAAAATATTTATTTATTTATACGACGACGACGTAATACTCCAGTGGGTAGAACACCCGCCCGTAAAACAGAAGGGCGTGAGTTCCAATCCTGGGTCGGGCCTACACCAATTTGTCTTTTCTAAAGTCATATGTGTGGGTTATTTATCATGGTTGTTAACGGTGAGGGAAAACATCGTGAGGAAACCCACATGGCTGAATTTTTCTTAGTCATGTGACAATGTAGTCGTACAAAAACGGCGATAGGCCTGCCCCCTATCACGTGAGTACACTGTCTAGGCAAAACGTGGGTACCTTCTTTGGACACTAGATGGCGCTGCCATGTGAGTTCAGAAGTATTAGTACCTCTGCCAATCCCTTCGGGGATAAACGGCGTGAACGTTTATGTTTTTATGTTATGTTATGTTATTTATTTATGACTGACCACTGAAAAGGGTAGCCATGGGTCTTCAACCGCATCGCCCGAAAATCTCTTAAAAAAGCCCCTATACCTTGAGTCGCCTCTTACGATCAGCTACAGGTAGAAATGATATAGTACTATTCTAAGCCGACATTGCACAGCTCTTAGCATGAAATAAATTCAAAATGTATTTACTCAAACAAAGATTACACATTTCTATTGATAACTGTCAGTATATCGCATAAAAACAACTTGAAAAGCCCCATACCCTTATTCGCCTCTTACGACTTCCGTGGTAGAAAGGGGTAGTGAAATTTTTGCCGGCACTACGCGGCACTCTCAGAAAGTCTCCAGCTATTTATTATTTTTTTGCTTGTAACATATTTATATAATGAAACATACATACACACATACTCACGCCGTTAGATTCCATTGGGGTAGGCAGAGACTATCGATCGCCACTTTGTACGATCCTGGCAAACCTCTCTAGCTTCGTTCACATCCATCAATCTTTTCATGCTCTTTTATTCTTCAATTAAAATGAAACGAAATTAATTTATCAATTTTTAATCCACATTCATCCCCATCGCCACCAAAACCTGGTTAATTCCAAACATATCGCATTTTCTTGAAGCAATAACATCGTACCCTGCTTTGCTTGCAGCTCGTCTTGCCCCTTCCGTTGAGAAAACTGAGCAAGTCCCTTTCAAACTGAATTCACGGCACATTGATATTCTGAAATACATAAAACAAAAATTAAATCAATAAATAATATTTATTAATACATACAACATACATACATATACGATATATACGGACATATTATACACAGATCAAGTTAGCCCCAAACTAAATAGGACTTGTATTGTGGGATACTAACTCAACGATATATTTAATATGATATAATACATAAATAAATAACATCCAAGACTAAGAAACAATACTTTATGCTCATCACATAAATGTTGCTCTCAGCGGGGATCGAACCCGCAACCTCAGGGTCCAGAAGCTAGCCACCTATCCACTCAGCCACGGACGTCGTCGTGGCTATAAATCCCAAAAAGGTAGCCAGAGGCTTAGAGTTAGAAACTCCTCAACCACATTAGGAAGTGAAAAGGGAATAAGGTGGTAGAAATAAAGCATTACTGATGATACGTCACAAACCATATCGCTCAAAATCCGCTTGAGAACGCCCTATACCCTTAGTCGCTTTTTACGACACCCAAAGGTAGAAAGGGGTAGTGACATTCTAATCTAGCACTACACATATACATATCTTAGTTGTGTCAAATACCTGCTCACATTGATAGACTATAACATCTAAGGGTCAATGCTTATGAATGAGTACGAGGGGCATGCCAATAGAAGTTAGATACTCTTTTCTCAATTAATTGACACTGGCAAGCTATACACCATCTTATAGACTGGGTTTTTTATTGACGTATTTGAATATAGAACACACTTCCTTTATTTATTTTTATTTGAATGAGCATCTTTTTTCCGAGAACCTGCGGGAATTCACTTGCAACAATGGAGCTCAGTCGACGTGATTTTCGCGCTATGATTTATAATGACTTTATAGAAGGTTTAAAGCCTCAAGAATGTGTTGAACTTTTGGCTTCTACTTTTGGTGAGTCTGCTTGTTCCCGAGCAACAGTATTCAATTGGTTTGCTGAATTCAAAAGAGGACGGGGATGTCTCGAAGATGAAGCGGAGACAGGACGGCCGCCAACCGCGGTTACGCAAGAAAACGTTCGTGCAGTCGAAAGACTTATTCGCGATAACCGACGAATTACATATGTAGAGCTAGAGTGAGAACTAGGAATTGGATCATGCCGCACAAACTTACCGATGAGCAGAAAGACCGTCGGGTGGATTGGTGCCTATTCATGATAGATAAATTCAACGGAGGCGAGAAAAACAACGTATATGATATACTGACTGGTGAAGAAACATGGCTATATAACTATGATCCCGAATCAAAGCGACAGTCGACTTTATGGTGCTTTGAAGACGAGCCAACTCCAACGAAATGTCGCCGTGCACGAAGCACACAGAAACAAATGGTCGCCTTGTTTTGAATCCGGCACCTTCTCTGGCACCACGACAATGCGGCGCCGCACACGTCTGCCAGAACACTAGACTTTTTCAACTCGAAAAATGTGTCAACTCTCCCTCCCCCGCCATATTCCCTTAACCTAGCCTTGTGATTTTTACTTGTTTCCAGAAATCAAAGAAAAACTAAAGGGGCCTTGGGCTTAAAACTAAAGGGTTGCCTATAATTTTGAGATTTCTGAGGTATCTAGAGAAGAGTGGTCACAGGCATTTGTGGTATACAGGTATACGTGCTCAGGGTGAATACTTTGAAAAGATCGATACTTGTAATAAAGAATATTTTTTATAATTTTTGAGTATCTAGTTTCTTTTGGCATGCCCCTCGTAAGATAAATTAACATAAGTTAAATTATTTATGTGCCGAGTAGTACCGGCTTAGAATGTCGCTACCCCTTTCTACCCACGGGTGTCGTAAGAAGCGAGGGTATCGGGGCTTTTAATTGGATTTTTGGGTGATGCGGTTGGAGACCCATCACCAAAAACCTTTATTTTACCGCCTTTTCCCCACTCAACTTCCAAAAGTGGCTGAGGAATTTATAATTCCTTGGCTCTGGCTACCCCTTCTAGGGAATTATAGCCGTGAGTATATGTATGTATGTATGTAAGTTAAATTATGTATGTGCCGAGTAGTACCGGCTTTGAATGTCACTACCCTATGTCTTCTCATGGGTGTAAGTGTTTGTAAGAGGCGACTAGGTATCGGGGACTTACAAGTGATTTTTGGGCTATGCTATTGGGATCACCACCAAGAACCTTTGTTTTACGGTCCTATCCCTACGCAACATCGAAAAGTGGCTGTCAAATTTCTTATTTCGAAGCTCTAGTTACCTTCTAAGGATTTATAACCGAGAGTATATGTATGTTTGTTACATACATACATTTACTCACGGCTATATTTCCCTAGAAGGGGTAGCCAGAGCTAAGGAATTATAAATTCCTCAGCCACTTTTGGAAGTTGAGTGGGGAAAAGATGGTAAAAATAAAGGTTTTTGGTGATGGGTCTCCAACCGCATCGCCCAAAAATCCAATAAAAAGCCCCAATACCCTTAGTCGCCTCTTACGACACCCGTGGGTAGAAAGGGGTAGCGACATTCTAAGCCGGCACTACACCGCAAAGCCGGCACTACACGGCAAGTATGTTTGTTAGAGAGTTGCTATTACTATGTATTGTTGCCTTATATATTAATTTATATACTGACCTGACTTTCAAAAACTCCGTAGCGATCCCAGAACCTCTGAACTCCGGCAAAACAAACAAGCCTAAAGATGTGAGATAACAATTACTGTTGAATTTTTCAAACAATTTCGCTTCTTCTAACAGACTTTCCACGACCTCCGTAAACTCGTCATACTTGTTAAGAGAACTGTTGCATTTTCTCTGCAACAGAATTCCCTACATTAAAAAAAGGGCCGTACAAAGGTAAATAAGCGCTACTGAGCCCGTCGGGCCGCCGACATTGCCCGGCAACACAAACCGACGGCCTATACAATACACACACCCCCACTCTCACACATTAATACACACACACACATACACATACTCATAACTTATGATAATAGTTCGCCTTAGTACAAGATTTAGCATCTTTAAGTAAATGTCTGTACTTATATTAATTATCATTTGCTGTCTTTAATTTGTTCAAAACATGTATTGTCTTGGTGGTAAAGCGGGGTACCCAGTTTAACAGATCTTTAGGTCTAGTACAGGGGCCCTTGCAACTTGTTTGAATGCTCTGTATTGAACTAATAAAGATATTTTATTTATTTATTTATTATTTATGTTGAAAGAATGATGTCTAATCTATGTATGTAAACTAGACCGCGCCGACAAAAAGATGGCGACATATGTCGGCGGCCCCGCGGGCTCAGTGTGTATTGCGCTGAAAGCTTATATAACATTTTACATCAGATCGAAGCACATTTGACGGCAGCCTTGGCTCGGTCCCAAGGAGGTTACGGGTTCGATCCCCGCCGAGAGCTACATGTATGTGATGAGTATTAATTATTGTTTCTTAGTAACATAACATAACATAACATAAACGTTCACGCCGTTTATCCCCGAAGGGGTTGGCAGAGGTACCAATACTTCTGAACTCACATGACAGCGCCATCTAGTGTCCTGAGAAGGTACCCACGTTTTGCTTAGACAGTGTAATCACGTGATAGGGGGCAGGCCTATCGCCGTTTTGTATGAATACACTGTCACATGACTAAGTACAAATCAGCCATGTGGGTTTCCTCACGATGTTTTCCCTCACCGTTAGCAACCATGATAAATTAACCACACATATGACTTTAGAAAAGACAAATTGGTGTAGGCCCGACCCAGGATTGGAACTCACGCCCTTCTGTTTTCGGGCGGGTGTTCTATCCACTGGACTATCATGTCGCTTTTCTTTGTTTCTTAGTCTTGGGTGTTATTTATATGCGTATCATGCGTTGAGTTAGTGTCCTATTATAAAGGTCTTACTTAGAATGGGGCTACCTTGATCTGTGTAATATGTCCCAATATTTATTTATTTATTTGTTAATAAATATATAATGTTGTAACCCCTAACGTCTGTAAGAAATTATAATTAAAATACTCCTTCAGAACCAAAGTAGCTATAAAGAAGAGGGTAATCTAACCAAGCAAAGGATTTTAATTTTATCTACAAAGATGAAAAAAAGTATGCTCTGTGTTTTTGACGAGGTAACTAAAGTTATATGTTTACATACATATATATATACTCACGCCATTAGTTCCCATTGGGGTAGGCAGAGTCTATTGATCGCCACTTCGTACGATCCTGACAAACCTCAAATAGGTATATGTTTGTTTGGCGATATGGCTATATCTAATCGCCATCAACCTTTACGCCCCAATCTTTTCCCTATTCAACTACAAAAAGTAGCTGAGGCACTGTACGTCTCGCTTTTGGATGAATAGACGTGATTTACTTACATAAATATACTCACAGCTATAAATCCCTAGAAGGGGTAGCCAGAGCTAGGGAACTAGAAGTTCCTCAGCCACTTTTCGAAAGTTGAGTGGGGAAAATATGATAAAATAAAGGTTGTTGGTGATGGGTCTCCAACCACATCGCCCAAAAATGCCTTAAAGTCCCTAATAACCATAGTCACCTCTTACGTCACCATGGGTAGAAATGGAGTAGTGTTATTTATTTATTATTTATTATATAAGGATCATCAACAGCAACACATATTATATAGTAGGTAGAAACAGTACAGTAAATAAGGCCAATAACAGATGATCACAAGTTAAAACAAGATACACACACAGTTAATTCAAAAGAAAAAAAATAAGCTAAACTATCTAAAGACAAAATGAACCACAACAGAAAAAGAAAAAAATATATATGTAAAAATGCTAAACAATTGAGAAAAGAATAAAATTTATAGTAATGATAATTGATGATACTTGAATGATAAATGTGTGTAGTGTGTGTAATGTGTGTTATGATGTGTGAGTGTGTATATGAGAATGTGAGTGTATGTATGTGAATGTGATTTTATTGATGAACATAAACATTATATAATAGTAAAACCTTAATTAAATAATAGTACATAGAAATTGTTGAATCTACCTAAACAACTATAGCGTCTAGAACCAAGCGTTTGAAAATAGACTTGCTATGTGCAAACGGATCGAGGGAATAAAAATATTTGTTGTACTCATCTAAAATTCGTTGAATAGGCGCGTTATGAGCATAGTTGGTTCTAGCAAAAGGTAGGTGGAACATTTTTCTAAAAGTATGGCGAGTTCTGAGCGCAGGCGTGTTTAGTCCAATTTGGGAAACTACGTTGGGACAATCCATCCGACCACTCAAAACATCATGCAGAACTAACATGTCTAAAAGAATGCGGCGCTGGTCAAGTTGTAATATTTTGTGATGTTTGCATGACGTTTCGTAGGTGCAGTCCCATCGTTTAGTTCTGAAGTCCAAGTGACATATAAATATGCGCTGTATCGACTCAATCATTTGAGTGTACTTTAGATAATGTGGGGACCAAATCGAGGAAGCGAATTCTAGATCACTACGTACATATGCGTGATAAATAGATTTTATACAATCAAGATCATTCAAAGGCTATATATGTTATTCTAAGCCGATACTAAACAGCAGATAATAAGTTAAAGGTTATAAATGTTTTACCTGGTTGTTAATGTTCTTCTCTTTGATAGCTGTCAGATGTATACCGGCAACTCTTGGCAAGTAATCATCATCATCAGTCACACATATCAAACTCATGTCACTTCGCATAATCCTCAGCCATTTCTCTTGCATTTGTCTTCGTGATGTCGGGTCTTCCAGTATGTCTATTTACATAAACATAAACATAACATAAACGTTCACGCCGAATATCCCCGAAGGGGTTGGCAGAGGTACTAATACTTCTGAACATCACGTGACTTTGTCACCTGGTGTTCAGAGTACCCACGTTTTGCATGGACAGTGTACTCACGTGATAGGAGGCAGGCCTATCGCCGTTTTGTACGAATACACTGTCACATGACTAAGTATAACTCAGCCATATGGGTTTCCTCATGATGTTTTCCCTCACCGTTAACAACCATGATAAATTAACCACACATATGTCTTTAGAAAAGACAAATTGGTGTAGGCCCGACCCAGGATTTGAACACTAGTCGTTTGCACGATAACCGAGTGTTCTACCCACTGGGCTATCACGGTTGCTCGGTCTATTCAAATGTTAAATTACAGTATAAGTACTCTCACACATCGTTCGACGATGTCTGTGGCCGAGTGGATAGGTGACTAGACTCACGATCCAGAGGTTGCGGGTTCGATCCCCGGTGAGAATACATATTCATCCATACATACATATACTCACGCCATTAGTTCTTATTGGGGTAGGCAGAGACTGTCGATCGCCACTTCGCACGATCCTCACAAACCTCTCTGGCTTCGTTTACATCCATCAATCTTTTCATACATGCTCTTTTATTTTTCATACTTCGGAATTATTACTCATTCTCACTTTTTATTGAAATTTTTAAATAAATAATAGGACGGTTTTACACAGAAGTACGATAGGCAAGTTGGCTAATAAGAGCATGCTTATCGAGTTTCAGTACTTCAGTTTCACAATTTTTTCCTCTCACAGTTAACAATTTAGCTTAATAAACCACACATGTCTTATTTAGTAACTTCATTATTTATTACAAATGCGATTCAGAATTCGAATCCACACCTCGACACAAGAAACAGTTATTTTTCCACTTAGCTACGAAGCCATTTAATGATGAATACTCACTCAAAGGTTTACAAATCGCCGATTCTCTCAAAAACATGTTAGTCAGATATCCCAAACTTATATCGTAGTAAACAGACGACAAATCTTTTATAACGAAATTATGTTCAGATTTTTCATCACGAAACTTCGACCAGATTTTCGGAAAGTCCACATTCGGAGGTCTTTTCCAGGCCATGGTAAAGAAAACTAACAGTAATCAATAGAGGAAAGAAAAATTTTGACACCATACAGTAGCTTTTCATGAACAAAACATTTTAAAACTAACGGTGTTAGAAGCAGACTAAATGTGTTGTTAAAATATATAACGTTATTACTTCATGAAGGTAAAGACGATAAAATTCTTATCTGTATTCTTAAACACGACGAATACAAATAAATAAAATGAAAATGTTTGTATATCTATTGCAGTAATATACATAGGTCACTCTGTGTGCAAAGTTCTTTATTAAGTTAGAAAGGATAGATGATAGTAAATTGGTGAAAGAGCTAATGTGGAAGTAATATTAGTAGAGGACGACATCGGAGGACTCATTTGGACAAAATAAAGAATGTGCTCAAAAAGGCAGGTGTCCGAAGTACGAAGAATAAAAGAGCATATACGAAAATGCATGTATCCTGCCAACCCCTTCCGGAAAAAACGGCTTGAACGTTTGAGTATGAAAAGATTGATGGATGGGAACGAAGCAAGAGAGGTTTGTCAGGATCGTACAAAGTGGCGAACGATAGTCTCTGCCTACCCCAATGGAAACTAACGGCGTGAGTATATGTATGTATGTAAAGTTATTAAAGTATTATTTCTTTGATTACAAATAAAATTAACAACATACATACATACATATAGTCACGGCTATGAATCCCTAGAAGGGGTAGCCAGAGCTAAGGAATTAAAAATTCCTCGGCCACTTTTGGAAAGTTGAGCGGGGAAAAGATGGTAAAGTAAAGGTTGTTGGTGATGGGTTTCCAACCGCATCGCCCAAAAATCCCTTAAAAGCCCCAATACCGTTAGTCGCCTCTTACGTACACCCATCGGTAGAAACGGGGTAGTGCTATTCTAAGCCGACACTACACGGCATCATTTTATTGTGCATGCAAAGCCGAGGCGCTTTCTATATTTAATGATAAATTTTAGTTTAGTTTACTCACTGCGATATTATTATACGAGAGCCTTTTGTACACTTAAATAAAAAATTTAATACAAAGGATTTTATCTAGTTTGTGTTTGTGATATGTTGCTAAGTTATATAACAGATTTTGTTCAAATCATCGTGAGAAACTGTTTTTTATCTTTCCCCGTAGCATGAGGTATGTGAGAGTCATCAAAAGTTGGCTTATTCCGTTTATCCACCCCAAAACAGCGTCCCTAAGTCGGATATTCAGAAACGCATGTCCTTCTAGCCACCCTGAACGGGGTGGATAATCGGAATTCATAATAAAATGTTCTTCCGATTTTTTACCCCAAGTACAGTCATTTACAGAAACATACACAACACAAAATGGGTCCAAGAAACTTCGTGAACATTAAAATACTTAAAATAAACATACCTACTTTCTTACTAACAGTTTAAATAAAAATAAATTGGTGGGAAGTTTTAAATTAATATTTATTATTACCTATAGGGTTGGTTTATAATATTTGGGTGAAAACCATTTAAAATAACCGATGTGACAAATGAAACCATAACAAGAAAGAAATTGAAATTTAGGGTCGTTTCTCTGTAAATGACTGTACGTAGACAGGGTAGAAAATCGGAAGAAACATATTATATGCATAACGGAAATCCACCCCGTTCAGAGTGGATAGAAGGACACGCGTTTCCGAATATCCGCCTTAGGGTGGCTGTTTTAGGGTGGATAGACGGAATAAGCCCAAAAGTTCTCACTTCTGAATAATTTGTATGAATAATATGTCAGTTTCTCACTTCTCATGTGATATACTCATTCTCACATGCTACCTATACTGATCTAGACATGTATTTAATAAATAGTGTTGGCATAAAATACGACTACTCCGTTTCTTCCCGGGTGTATCCGTAAGAGGCTAACGGTATTGGGGCCTTTTAAGGGTTTAACTAAGATAATACTATGTAATACAAAATGCTCTTTTGCTGAATGGGCCATCGCTGGAATTAGAATAAGTAGAGATCACCTATATAACATTTATAGAGAAAAGTCCTATAACTTCAACCAAGATTTTATTATTTACTAGTGGATCGGCCCAGCTTCGCACGGGTAGCGTTGTTTTTTTAAATATCTGAGGTTTCTTTCTTCAGTCACTGCTCAAGCATTGTGAAATTTAAAGCAATGTTTTCAATTTATTAAATTTATAGCACTCCCTAAACAGTGTAGTTTGGTGATTTTGAATGCGCTTTTATGAACGGTTCAGTATTTCCGTTTAATAGCAAATTTTGGAATAAAACGCTATGAAGTACATACATACATACATATTCTCACGCCGTTAGTTCCCATTGGGGTAGGCAGAGACTATCGATCGCTACTTTGTACGATCCTGACAAACCTCTCTGGCTTCGTTTACATCCATCAATCTTTTCATACATGCTCTTTTATTCTTCATACTGCGGACACCTGCCTTTTTGAGCACATTTTCTATTTGATCCAAATGAAGTATTTATAACAATCTAAAAAAGAAATCATTAGGTGATGTAAGATGCAACTACTGGCGCCATCTAGTATGTTATAAGTAAATTAGTAAAGATTTGGTTTTGGTCACGGGCGCGATGGCTTATTTTATGTATAATTTCGGTGTTTCTCTACCGATTTCTATGATTCTTTTTTTATTAAAGAGGTAATAATGTTACCTTTTTTAAATTAGGGATGAGTGAGAGGTTTACAAACGTAAGAGTAAGCAAATATAATCAGAATGTTCCGAACTGCTAAGCTACTACTTATTACTAATTACAGCATACGGCGCAGCAGCGCGCACTAACGTTTTATATACCTACCTACCTATAACAATAACAGTAAGCTTAAGTTAGCAGATAACTGCTAAGCTATCAGGAATTACACGTGTTATTGTGAGTCAACCATAAAAGATAGACATAAACTGTAGTGGATTTTTTTTTAGATAATTTTATGAAGAATATTTCCGTCATACATGATTTCTATATAAGTTTAACCATTAAGGCTGCACACGCGACGGAAGCTTAAAACATGGAGTACCTTCTCCCGTTTTCCCAAAATTTTCCAAAATTCCCCTTTACTACTCTGCTGGAAAGTATACAAAAACCTGCCCAGGAGTATGAAGAATAATTGTACCAAGTTTCGTTAAAATCCGTCGCGTAGTTTTGTTTCCATAAGGCACATACAAACTGACAGACAGACAGACAAAAATTTTACTGATTGCATTTTTGTCATCAGTATCGATCCCTTATCACCCCCTGATAGTTAATTTGAAAATATATTTCATGTACAGAATTGACCTCTCTACAGATTTATTATAAGTAAAGATATAGATAAGGCACATACAAACCGACAGACAGACAAACAGACAGACAGACAAAAATTTTACTGATTGCATTTTTGGCATCAGTATCGATCTCTTATCACCCCCTGATAGATTTCATGTACAGAATTGACCTCTCTACAGATTTATCATAAGTATAGATGTGAGAAGTTATTCTAAAATATTCAAAAAAGTTTGTGGTGAAGCTAAATCTAGATGCATAAAACATAAAATTAAGAATTCTTCTAACAAGAGTAAGACTGTCTGGAAAATAATTAATAGTGAAACTGGAAAACTAAAGTCTCCACATGATCTAAATTTATTATTAGATAATGAACTGATACAGTCAAGATCACAAATTGCTAACATTTTTGAAACTAAATTCATGTCCCCAAAAAGCTCTTGAGTTGTTGGAACAAAATGTTACCAAAACAACAGCACAGTTTTCTTTTAAGTACGTTGACAGTAATGATATAATTAAAAATTTAAAAACTATTAACCTTAAAAAACCGAAGACATAACAGGAATGTCAGTTTTCGTCATAAACAGAATAATTAATATAATCGCTCCCCATTTAACGATACTTTTTAACAAATGTATAGATATAGGAGAATTTCCAGACCGTATGAAGTTAAGTAGGCTCATCCCACTACATAAATCAGGAGATAGTCAGGACTTTACCAATTATAGGCCTATTTCTATTTTACCAGTTCTCAGTAAAGTTTTTGAGAAAATCATGTCGAACCAAATGCTTTTATATTTCAACAAACATAATATATTCCATGACGAGCAATTTGGTTTTACTAAAGGTAGGTCTACTGTAGATGCAGGAGTGTCACTAATGAAACATATTTTTAATTCATGGGAAAACTCCCGGGATGCGTTAAGTATATTTTGTGACCTCACAAAAGCATTTGATTGTGTAAAAAAGGAAATCGCGTTGATTAAACTTAAATATTACGGTTTTGACGAGCAAGCACTGAAATTAATGGCATTGTGGAGGAAAAGGGAAGATCTTCCGCCAGGCGGTGGTATGCCTGGGGACCGCGGGCCAACTGTATTAAGTTGGAACTTGTGTATATAGTAAATGTTTTAGAAACTTCGATTGCGCGATGTACGACTTGTATGGCGAGTTTTGATGACGCGTGTGACGTATATTACTTGGTTTCGTGTTGCTGTGGAATGTGATTCTTCTTGCACTGTCAGCGTTTCTATGTAGTGCGCGTCATGTGTACTGACAGCGCGTCGCTACATTACTCCCCCTCCAACAGGAAATTTTGACTCCATATCTTCGTGCCAGTGTATGTATGCTCGACGGCCATGTGTGCCGGAACCTCAATGCTGACTCCAACAGCCACGGTGTGGGTGCCCCGTTGCGTGTCCCATTGCTGCCGTGCTGCAAGTCGTGTTTCTTGAGCCGTGGATTCGAAGCGCTTTTGTCTGCAGTCCTTTGATATCCTTTTTTCTGCTCGTACTTGTCTGGCCAATCCAAATGACTCCTTGTGCTTAGAAGGACGCCATCGTGTTCTATAGTCGGTGGTCACCAATGTGGAGGAAAAGGGAAGATCTTCCCTTTTCCTCCGCAGCATCATATCTTAATAAAAGAACTTTAAAGGTTGATATTAATGGAACTACGTCGGAAGGATCAGAAATAGAGATGGGCGTCCCTCAGGGTTCTATACTTGGCCCATTACTGTTCCTGATTTACATCAATGATTTACCATTTATGGTACAAAAGTATTCTGAGATAGTTATGTTTGCAGATGACACTTCTTTAATATTTAATGTAGCGATATCTTCTACATCTCTTGACGATGTAAATAAAGCTATCTCACTGGTATTGCATTGGTTTACTGTGAATAACCTGGTTCTGAATGCCAAAAAAACTAAATGTATTAAATCATCTTGTCCCTTAAAATAGTTCTTTTTAAAAATTAATCTTATTCTTATTTCAATTGGAAGTAATTGTGGGATTATGTGTATTTATGTAGGCATGTCTTTTTAACTGCCCTTTTAGGTGTGAAATGTGAAAGTTTATTAATATAGAAAAAACCACTTCAAAATGTAAAAACCATAAGGCCGTTTGTTTGTAACCTTAAAGTGCACCCTCATTGGGAGCATTAACGTATACTGTAACATTATAGACATTGTGAGAGTCATGTTAGAGCGCACACTACTGCGGACTCACTCGCACATAGCAGCGTCTCACTCATATCCTACATCGCGGTATGTAAATGTTTTCGAGCTAAGCTTAAATACAAATTACAAGTTGGTACACAGCAGGGTGTACTGGCCAGTATATCTTTGCTGTTCCCACACAATCATTACAGGGTGCGCATTGTAAAGTTATGTTACGAGCGAATGCTTGCTTAGATTTTGAGTTGAAAAATGTTAGGAATCTCAAACAAGAGACAAAATTTCGGGCTTCTATCACCGAGTGAAATAAAATACAAAATACTATACAAAAATCATGTATTTATTATTTAAATACTTAACAAATAGGCACATTTAAAAATATATTTATACATTTCTCATATAAAATACAATTGTAAATTTCTCTCATCTAAAACGCGGCATGATCATTAAAATCAATTTATTTACTCGTATGTACAATATCTTTGGGTAAGGAAAAAAATATAAAATAATGTAAATAATAGGCTATTTGACTGTAATAAAAATATACATTTCTTTTATTTCACTAGTCTTAATATTTCTTTTTGGGAGCAATATGTTACAATGCGAGATAAAAATATTGCATTATTTCACTAAAATCCGTCTTCTAAAATAAGTATTTTCGATGCAACTGTCACGTGACTAAAAACGACCGTGATTGGCTATTTCTATAATGACGTAGATCGTGCATAAGCAGACGGTGTATCGCTACGCTCATTGGTGGTTAATGCGGAATTGACGTCATTTGTGCTACAGCCGCCATATTATTTAAAGTCGCGTTTTCGCGGCACATTTGAATATTGCATTTTCTTTTTCGATTTTTTAATAAAATAGCTAAAATGAAGACAGAAAAATATTTTTTTAGGGCTCCTTACAAACAAATTAACACCGTAAGATAGTTTTCAAAACTTAGTCAAATAGCCTATTACAGAGTGACTTGACCATAACATCTGTTAGCAAAATCAATTACACTCTATCAAGAAAGTTTAATACATTTTAGCTAACCCTTTAAAGGATTGAAGCCGTAATTATAGGCTGAAAAAAAGAAAAAAGGTTTACATACAATTTGACATCATTGGGTAATACAATGTTATTTAAGTAAAACTTAATTAATTTATACAAATGTAAAGCCTCTTAATAATAACAATTTAAACCAACTACAGCAAAATAAAGGAAGCTATGTTTTCAACAGTCGTTTATTCGATTAAAAATTGTATTTTATAAAATTTGCACTGAAATTTCAATATTGATAACAAAATGGTAACTTCATCAGGTATACATGTAAAGTACTAAAATATAATCAGAAAAATAGGATAACCATAATACATCGAAATTTATGGAATAACATTTTATATCGTAATATAGGTTAAAACATAGAGAACTTAAAACTAGAGTGGAAACCAAACTTAATTTAGTACAAAAATAACTTAAAAAAACCGCTACGAACAAATTGACAAAATAAGTGGTCCCTACTCCCTGATTGGTTGATTCAATGTCCTGACTTTTGTAGATCAAACATTTGCTTCGCGTAAGTCGGTGGAAATACACTGAACCACTCACGGATATTGACATTCTTCGTTTCTTCTCTATTTAGATAAGTTCTCTATGAGCTAAAACTACATAATTTCAGGTCTACAACGTAAAAATATGAAACTTATACTTGAGCAGTTATTAAGTGTTTCGAAAAAGACTCGCCTAGCAAAGCTAAAAATTATTAAAAAAATATAAATTTACACATTAGACGGTTTTTTATGTAAGGTAATAATTTAATTATGATAGAGATAATGCAATAAACTTTAAAGTTTGTGATTCTAACCGTAGTTCAGTCATCATATATTACTGTCTCACTTTGAAATATTTCATGGAATCAAACAATGCTATTTAAAAGTGGCTGAAGAATTTTTAATTCTGAAACGCTGCTACCCCTTTTAAGGATTAATAGCCGCGAGTATATTTTTAACAAAGGTTATTCAATCTAAAGTAAAACCAGTAACATTTGAAATTAAATTAAAACTTTTTGAAAATTCTGTAAAAAGGCACAAAACATAAATGCTACTCACATTCTTTTAACTACCCACATCTGCTTTTGAATTAATTTGATATAAAGTAAGAAAACTATGAGCTAATTAAGAATTCTATGTAACTTATAGTATAATTAGGAAGTCAGGATTTCATAATATGTGGTATTAATATTTTAATAATTAAAAAAAGCAAAAGTTTCAAAAAATGGGATAATTGATCAGTAATTACAGACACAAAATTTCGAAGTACATTTTTTTTTTGCTTTATTTGAAAATTTATTTGAAAATAAAATCATGAATTTTCAATAGATTAATGATTTATAATGTGTTGAAAATATTCTTTTCATTTAATACCCGTCAGTTTACAGCTTGAATATAATCAGCCATTGATACTTCCCAAATTATCATCTAAATTACGTTTAGGTATAAAAGATACATTCATCAAATTTTCTTCTTCCTGTAACAGCCTACCCTCCGTCGATTTACGGTTGAATAATCTGGAAAAGGCAATCATTATTATGAACTATATGTTTTACTTAACCCTATTAATAAGAAAACACTCCCAAAACAAACAAGACATTCCATAAAAAACCCAAAATTGTAGACACCCTACAAACACAGACCATTACAATATGCAGACTATAGATGGCAAATGGATATAATGAAACTATCACCACGATGAAATACATAATCAAATAAGACAAAAAAATGCGATGAATATGCCGTGTAGTGCCAGCTTAGAACGTCACTACCTTCTACCCACGGTTGTCGTTAGAGGCGACTAAGGGTATGGGTTCATTTTAAACCAACGATACTTTATTTCTACCAACTTTTTTCCTATCAACTTTTAAATGTGACTAAGAAGCTTCTTGCTCTGAAGCTCTGCCTATCCCTCTTTGGGATTTGTGGCCGTGAGTATGTGAATGTATGTACGACCAAGAAAAAATAACAGTAATAATGCCTACAATTTATGAAAGTAGGTAAAGAAAAGGAATGACTCTGTCTCGAAGGATTAACAATTCGAAGGACCAAAAAATGTATGTATGCAACTCCCCCCACCAATTTCTACACACAAGAAACACAATCACACAGACAAACAAACAAACATAATTTGTTTATTATTATATTACCGAATAATTTATACTTTTATGAGTGCCGTTTTCATAGAGTCCCGATTTTTACTAGAACGAAAAAAATATAGTGATATTTAATTTATCATCAAACTTAGTTCATATTGAGACACAGTTTTTAAGTACAAACTTTTTGACTTATGATTAAACACACGTGGTACAAGGCTATCGTCGCATTGTCATGTTGGTTCTCAAAACAATATTTTCCGCTAATACAGAATCATACTTTATCAAATTTCCATCACCATCCATCCCTTATTTTACAATCTTCTTTCCATTTAATTTCCAAAATGGCTGAGGTTATTCTTAAGCCCTGGCTACCCTTTTTGAGATTAGGGGATTAGGATTTTGTATACAAAACTTCACTGACTGGTTGTCTGTCACCAGACTGTTTCTTATAAACAATTATGGGTAGAAAGTCGAATTTTTTACAGATTATGTATTAATACTCATAAATCTGATTAAAATCAATAGAAGAAGTGGTATTACAAAAGCAAAAAAAATAATTTAAGGTAATCCTATTGTATAGTAATGGCATTAGTAATTGTGTATAGTAATGGTTGTGTAGTGTCGGCTTAGAATAGCACTACCCCATTTCTTCCGGTGGGCGATGCGGTTGGAGACCCATCACCAACAACCTTCATTTTACCAACTTTTCCCCACTCAAATTTCCAAAGGTGGCTGAGGAATTTCTCATTCCTTAGCTCTGGCTACCCCATTTAGGGATTTATAGCCGTGAGTATATGTATGTATGTAATCCTATTAATATTATAAATGTGAAAGTTTAGATGTTTGAATGTTTGTGTGTTTGAGGCAAAAAGGCTCCTCAAGTACATAATGTATATGAATGAAATTTGGCAGAAACCTAGATAATGACCCAAATTATAACATAAGATACTTTTTATCCCGGAAAATTTTTACCATTAAAATATTCACGCCTGATTGAACTAAGAGTACCGGAAAAAAACGCCTTAAGCTTTGTCATAAGCAAATTTGACAGTTCGAAGTCTGTCAGGTCGGCTAGTAATACGTTATACTGTGTCATATTTTGTATAGGAAATGGGTCAGAACCCTTTGTACGTGAGTCCAACTCGCACTTGACCGATTTACTTACTTAGAAAGCGGCGAGGTGTCTTCCAGTCCGCGGCTGACGACCACAGAATCTAGCTCTTGGTCCAAAGACGCCAAGTACTCCGGCGTCCTCAGTTCTTCCATGGTGGGTTTTCTGAAACTGTGGGATACGATATTTTACATACATACATACATATGCTCACGCCAATAGTTCCCATTGGGGTAGGCAAGGCAGAGACTATCGATCGCTACTTCGTATGGAAGCGAATGTTGGGTGTGGCAGAAGAAGCATGAGAGCAGAGTGAATGCAGTAGAGATGAGGTCCCTCAGAAAAATCTGTAATGTTAGATTATGTGACCGAGTGAGAAATAGTGTTATTCGTGAAAAGTGTGGTGTAAAAGATGATATTGTAAGAGAGATAGAAAAAAAATGTTGAGATGGTTTGGGCACATAGAGAGGATGGATGATAGAAAATTGGCAAAAGGGATCAATAGAGCTAGTGTGGATGGTAATGTTAGTAGAGGATGACAACGGAGGACACACTTGGACCAAATTAAGAGTGTGCTCAAAAAGGCTGGCGTGCGAAGTATGAAGAATAAAAGAGCATGTATGAAAAGATTGATGGATGTAAATGAAGCTAGAGAGGTTTGTCAGGATCGTACGATATTTTAATTAAACTAAATATAAATCAATTTTTGTGATAGCTCAGTAGGGACAACACCGACCTATCACAAAAAGATGCGTAGATTCGAATCCCGAGTCAAGCCTCCACCATTATATCGTTTCTGGAGGCCTAGCATGAGCGCTATTTTATCGTCACGATATCGGTTAAAGATAAAGATAAAAATATTTATTAATTGTCAAGAATGTTTTGAACAATAATTGATCTTGTCCTTTGCACTAGGCTCAGCCTGTATCGCAAACGGACAACTACATTACATATTTATTTCCACATATCATTCTTACAGAATACTAAGAAAATTGAAATAATAATTCCTTACTTAGAACACAGCATGCTTATTAATGCTGAGAAAAAAAATGACAGAAAATCCAAATGGCTTAGTTGTATAAGTCATGTGACAGTGGATTCATACTAAACGGTGATTGGCCTGCCCCCTATTTATTTATTTATTTTATTTATTTATTTATTATAAAAATACAATAATGCTTAACAGCTATGGCCAACACGCAATTATTGTTAGGTAGTACAAAAAATATATATAACACAGAATTTAACATTCACAACAAATATAACTAACTTAATTAAAATTTATCAGGTGATTACACTGTCCATGTAAAACGTACTCTGAACACCAGGTGACAATGTCCCGAGATGTTCAGAAGTATTAGTAACTCTGCCAACCCTCTCGGGGATATACGGGGTGAACGTTTGAGTTATGAGTTTAGTGAGAATATTTTTCACTTCTCTAAGTCTGCCAGTATGTCTTGTACAACGGCCTATCTTAACCATTAATTTATTGACCTTACAATCAAAAAGTTCTTAAATAGAAGTGAAATTATCAGAATATTACAAATCAATCAATGATCTATGATCACGTCCTTTAAAGTAATCGTTGTCCACTTAAATAGTACCCTTCCAGAGCTCAATATAATAAATCACTAAGACTGTGTGTATGTATGTGTGGGAGTATTGTTAGAGCGCACACTACAGCGGACTCACTCGCACATAGCAGCGTCTCACTCATATCCTACATCGCGGTATGTAAATGTTTATCGAACTAAGCATAAATACAAATTATAAGTTACTACACAGCAGGGTGTACTGGCCAGTATACGTTTCGCTTGGATAGTGTACTCACGTGATAGGGGGGTAGTGAAATAGTCATTGTCCATTTAAAGAGTATACTTTCAGATCCTAGTATAGCAGTAAGTATGTGTGTGTGTATGTGTGTGTGTCAGTACAATACTCACGTTTTGAGCAGCAAGCTAGAGCACACGACAGAGACGGAGCTCATCGCCATCGCAGCGGACGCCATCCATGGCTGCAACGAGAAATATAGAGTTAGTTAGAGTAGGCTACCCCTTCTAGGGATTTATAGCCGTGAGTATATGTATGTATGTAATATAACCCACCTGCAATATAAACCCGTACCGGGCCAAGGCCCCGCTAGCCAGCGGTATCCCGAGCAAGTTGTAGATGGACGCGAACATAAAGTTCAGTCTGATGCGACGCACCGTCTTTCTTGATAGCTCTAGACACGTCACCACGTCTAGGAGATCGTTCTGGAGTTTAAAAATAAAAAATAAACCATTAAAAATATTTTTCTTAGAACCGCATCCAAATAGCTTTAGCCAAACGCGAGATCATTGCGGACAAACATACATACTTTCATACAAACAATCGAATTGAGTCCTTTTTGAAGTCGGTTAAAAAACATTTACTCAGTCGTTAATGTGGGTAAAAATATGTAAATAAATATACATTCTGTGTACTAAGTATCGGGAATTTGTCAATAAAACAAAAAATACAAATTATTCATCTAAATTTATTTCATCGCCTTCAAATTAGGCCCCATCGCTTTCAATACAACATCTCCACCGCTTCACCCAGTCTTCCATACATTTTTCATAGGCTATTTGCGGTATGGCCTTTAGCTCATTCAGCGAATTTTCTTTTATGGCTTCTATCGACTCAAAACGTTTTCCTCGAAGTGGTAATTTTAACTTTGGAAATAAAAAAAGTCAGACGGAGCCATATCAGGTGAATACGGTGCTTGGTCGAGAACTTTTGTTGAATTTTTCGCTATAAACTCTTTCACTATAATGGCTGTGTGTGATGGTGCATTATCATGGTGCAGCATCCATGAGTTGTGTTGCCACAAATCTGGACGTTTTCGGCGGATACTCTCACGCAAACGCTTCATGACGCCTAAATAATATTCTTTATTCACTGTTTCTCCCTCTGGAAGGAATTCGGAGTGAACCACACCACGGTAGTAAAAAAAAACTGTCAGCACCACCTTGATTTTGGAGCGACTTTGCCGCGGTTTTTTGGGTTTCGGCTCGTTTTCGAGACACCATTCTGAAGACTGTTGGCTTGTTTGCATGTCGTACTCATAAACCCATGTCTCGTCGCCAGTTATTATACGTTTCATAAAGGTCGGATCCGTAGAAGCTCGGGAAACCATGTCTTCAGCGACATGCTTTCGCTGCGCTTTTTGAACAAAATTGAGCTCTTTTGGAACTAGTCGAGCGGCGACGCGTTTCATGCCTAAAATGTCAATGAGAATGTTGTGGACAGACTTAAAAGATATGTTCACCTCACAAGCCAACTCTCTCAGACTCATACGTCGATTTTCGAGCACTAGCTTCTTGATTCTGTCGATGTTTTCATTGGTCGTAGCGTTTGAAGGTCTACCAGAACGAGGCAAGTCCTTCTCGGCCTTCTTTAAAAGCCTTATACCATTCGTAAGCCCTTGTTTTCGATATACACGATTCGCCGTAGGTATGTAGCAACATTTTTAGTGATTCACCACATGAAATATCATTCGAAACACAAAATTTAAGGCACACTCTTTGTTCGGCGATAGGCCTGCCCCCTATCACGTGAGAACACTGTCCATGCAAAACTTGGGTACTCTGTGACTTTGTCACCTGGTGTTCAGAAGTATTAGTACCTCTGCCAACCTCTTCGGGAATATTCGGCGTGAATGTTTATGTTATGTTATGTAAGTTACTCTTTGTTCAACAACATTTTCCATTGTAAAAATCGCCGAGGACTCAAAACTATGACCAACAAAAAAATGTAGTGTAAAACAAATTAAATGACAGATCCCGCTCAAATTTTGCGCGCTAAATCACTGCATTATGTATTCGTACAAAACAGCGATAGGCCTGCCCCCTATCACGTGAGTACACTGTCTAAGCTAAACGTCGGTACCTTCTCTGGACTCTAGATGGCGCTGCCATGTGAGTTCAGAAGTATTGGTTCCTCAGCCAACCCCTTCGGGGATAAACGGCGTGAACGTTTATGTTGTTATGTAAATCACTACAGTGCTACCAACATGCAGTAAAAAAAATGAACGAACTCTTTTACGCGGTTTTTTTTTATTGACATATTCCCGATACTTTTTACACAGAGTAGTATGTATGTAATAATCGCCTCACCCTCATGAGCACGATGTCGGCGGCCTCCACGGCCACGTCGCTGCCGGCCGCCACGGCCACGCCCACGTGCGCGCGCGCCAGCGCCGGGGAGTCGTTCACGCCGTCGCCTACCTGGGGGTATGGGAAATTTGGATAAAATTGCTGTTATAATCATAGCTTCTATTAATGTAACTTTAACAACAATACTAGATTTATCCAGAGCTTTTGAATGTTTGTGCAAGACCCTTCTATTGTTCCAAGATTTTATATTACGGATTTGATGCTGCGACCATTTGTTGGTTTGATAGTTACTGATCTGAAAGGTTGCAGTTTTCTAGAACTCCGCAGAGAAATGGCTGTATTCACACATCATCAGCAAATGAATTACGTAAAGGAGTACTTCAGGGATGTACATTGGGACCGCTGTTATTTATTTTGTACACAGCTGATATCATTTACAGTATACATAGATGTCAGTGCCATTTATACTCTGATGATCTTCAATTATACATCAGTCGGCTACCCGGTGAGGTTGTGGAGGCTTGCAAAATTCTTGATGCGGAGCTTGAAAGAATTTTGGCCTGGTCGGAGAGGAACTATCTAATCCTGAATCCTTATGAGTCGAAGTACTTATTATTTGGAACTAAGCATCAAATTCGTAATACTTTAAAGGTTTTTCGGCTAATACTGTAGTTATTAGGGGCCATCTCATAGAAAGGGTGGTAGAAGCAAAGAACCTTTGTTTACTGATGGACAGAGAGCTTCGGTTCGAAAACCATGTTGTATCAGGTGTTAGTAATTGTTTCTACCGCCTTAAAGTCTTGTATAATATTCGCGATTACCTTAGTGGATTTGCGTGTTCACCTTTGTGAAGCGTTTGTATTATCTAGGTTAAATTACTGTGTTATGGTCTATGGTAGTTGCATAATTGGCCGTTCTCAGAAATGGATACAGCGTGTGCAAAACGCATGTACACGTTTTTGTTTTCGTATCCCACCTCGTTCCCATGTCACTCGTATTAGAACGACGCTAAATTATTGAAAATTTATTGTATTGTATTGAAAGAAAGAAAGTAAAAATGTTTATTTGGAACAAATTTTTTTACAACACACAATTTAAAAATTAACAAGCGGAAAATAACAAGATTTGTACCAAATAGGCTCCAACTCAGCATGTGTATGGAAGAAACAAGCAGCCAGGCTGATGAATCTCCCATACGCTGGTTTTCAGTTGGCGCCCAGAATTTCATATTTATACTATAACCTAACTTAAGTAAAACTAACTAACTAATTAAAAAATACTTAATCTAATATACAAACAATTGCTAAAACAGAAACTTAACAACAAAAGTAAAGAATTTAAAACAAAAGTAAAGAAAAATAATAATTTGTCAACAACCAACCAAGCACCAAATGTCTCTTATTTCCCCAGAGTATACGTACGGTACTAAAACATATCGACTTATAAATATATATAATCAAACATTACACATATTTGTAAATAAACATGAATACAAATATTACATAAAATATAAATGAAAAGATACGGAAAATGTATTGGGAACTAACGGCGTGAGAATATGTATGTATGTATTGTAAAATTCTGCGGTACAGAGGTTGGTGCAATCATAGTTTGTATTAATTAGAAAAAATAAATTGTAAACAATGAAACGCCAATGACCTTTTAGTATTTTAGTGTTGTTACCAATACTATTGACGACGACGTAAAAATCGAATAAGCTACTGATGGTAAGTACATTTTTTGATCCAATTTTATAGAATACTTATAAAACAGACGTAAACTACAGAATACGTTCCTTACGTACATACATATACTCAAGCCGTTAGTTCCTATTTAGGTAATCAGAGACTATCATCATAATTAGTACTGTATTTAAAAATGAATTTATTTTCTCAAAACATAACAGTCTTAACTACCGAATACTTTATTTATGAACAAGAAAAGCCTAAATAGCGTAAATTTTCATTCGTAATAAACATTTATTGTAGTGGAGAATGGAATAACAAAATTTATCTTGTTTGTAAGTCAAGCAAACACGGGTGCATACCATAAGTTCCGAACTGAACTGTTGGGGCACTTTCGATGCTACCGAATTTCATCCCAACCACTACAAAAATTTTGAAATACAACGACTGGCTCGACATCAGACCGTTCATGGCTCCATTCACCGCATTTCTCTTTTTAACTCTTCTTTCAACATGTTCCTCACTTTTTCCATCCCTAGTAAACAAACTCCCCAGATATACAAATTCTTTTTTCGCTAGAACTTAGGTATTAATGTATAATTTAGGGTATCTAACACCGACTCAAAGACGATGTCACCTACTAACACTCTCATTGCATTAAACATTGCACATATCTTTCATAAGAAAGATTTAATTTGCAGTTAGTAAAAATATTTGAAAAAACCGTTTAATTATATGCACCAACAAATATTTTGAAATAAACACATACAACACAATTTCAACTATGTCCCATTAGTTATATATAGTATTTAGGGGACTCTTGACACTAAACTGAGGTGTCATTCGTTCTTTTGAACTACAGAAATCGGATGGAATTAATGGGATGTACACGCAAAAAATTCAATCAGATTCCATATCACACTTCCTTCTAACAAAGCCGTAAGTCGTCGTTCCAACTAAAATCTCCACCCAAATTATAAAGTATTGCCAAAGTCCGTAAAAGAATAGCCAAGTTGTTATAATGACCGATAGAACATAGAAGAAACCAGTTTACCTGACAAACAAGTGACGGGTAACATTTGTGTAAAATTCACGTAGTTGCGAAGCGAGTCAATCAATTGTTACGCTTCCTCTCCTGGTACTAAATATTTAACTCATTCAATGCTAATGAAACAATAGGCTATTTGACTGTAATAAAAATATACATTTCTTTTATTTCATTAGTCTTAATATTTCTTTTTTGGAGCAATATGTAATAATGCGAGATAAAATATTGCATTATTTCACTAAAATCCGTCTTCTAAAATAAGTATTTTTGATGCAACTGTCACGTGACTAAAAACGACCGTGATTGGCTAATTCTATAATGACGTAGATTGCACATAAACAGACTGTGTATCGCTTCGCTCGTTGGTGTTTAATGCGGAATTGACGTCATTTGTGCTACAGCAGCCATATTACATTTGAATATTGCATTTTCTTTTTGATTTTTTAATAAAATAGCTAAAATGAAGACAGAAAAATATTTTTTAGGGCTCCTTATAAACAAATTAACACCGTAAGATAGTTTTCAAAACTTAGTCAAATAGCCTATTATGTCTTTAGTAGGAATCCGTCCAAATTGCTTGACATACGGCCAACTATATGTCGCGTTGTCAAGATTATGTCGCGGAGAAAATTAGTATTGTTTTCTGCTGCAAGAATATAAATCTACAAGCATCATTACACAAGTAATTTAAAATATATTATTTATTAAAGTTCTTAATCGCGATCATAATCAGTATTCATATTTTTTTGTTTAAAATATAATACTTAACTATATTATATTATACATTAATGATATTATTCATTGAGATTTATATAGATATCTTGTAGTATCGTTTCATCAATCGGTAATCTATTACTGTCATTCCTTCAATATCATTCAATGTCAAATACCCATCTTATTTTTAGGGTATCGCAAGATTTAGCTCCAATGACTACTTAAATTTCGTTTAACAAGTGGACGACTGTTTTTCCTAATTAACGGATGTGAAATTCAAGTGACGTTTCATGATGAAATCCATTATTTTATACCCGGCAATGCTTTGTTTACAATAATTTTGAATCTAATTGATATACAATATACATAACCGTGATAGCCCAGTGGGTAGAACACTCGGTTATCGTGCAAACGACTAGTGTTCAAATCCTGGGCCGGGCCTACACCAATTTGTCTTTTCTAAAGACATATGTGTGGTTAATTTATCATGGTTGTTAACGGTGAGGGAAAACATCGTGAGGAAACCCACATGGCTGAGTTGTACTTAGTCATGTGACAGTGTATTCGTACAAAACGGCGATAGGCCTGCCCCCTATCACGTGAGTACACTGTCCATGCAAAACGTGGGTACTCTGAACACCAGGTGACAAAGTCACGTGATGTTCAGAAGTATTAGTACCTCTGCCAACCCCGGGGATATTCGGCGTGAACGTTTATGCTTATGCTATGCTTATGCTTATACAATAAACATACATACATTATCTTCTCATCGCTATAAATCCCCAGAAGGACTAGCCAGAGCTTTTGAACAAGAAATTCCTCAGCCACTTGGATGTTGAGTTGGGAAAAGATTGTAAATATAATGTTTTTGGTGATGGGTCCAATCGCAGCGCCCAAAAATCATAGCATAGCCACCTCTTACGAAAACCCACGGGAAGATATGGGGTAGTGCTTTTCTAAGACACTACACAGCATTAAAAAAGTATAAAAGATATTAATATTTACCATAGCAACAATCTGTCCTTCGTCTTGCAATTTCTGTATTTTCGCTACTTTGTGAGATGGTAATACTTCTGCGTATACTTTTGTGATGCCAACCTGAAATATATATTAATAACCTTTTTTTAGAACATTGCATGGACGGAATAAAACTTAAATAAAAAATAATATTTTTTTTAGGGTAAATGTTGATTATTTTACTTTGCACACTAAGAGTTTTATACTGAAGAAGTTATACATTATTTTATTATTAACATACATATACTCACGGCTATAAATCCCTAGAAGGGGTAGCCAGAGCTAAGGAACTAGAAATTCCTCAGCCACTTTTAGAAAGTTGTGCGGGGAAAAGATGGTAAAATAAAGGTTGTTGGTGATGGGTCTCCAACCGCATCGCCCAAAAATCCTTTAAAAGCCCCAATACCGTTAGTCGCCTCTTACGTACATCCACCGGAAGAAATTGGGTAGTATTATTCTAAGCCGACACTACACAGCTGAGTTTATTATTAATCACATAAATATAGTAGTATAATGTTAAAATAATCCGCAAAGTCATTCAGGGCGTTCAGTAACCGAGCTTACTTAAGTATTCTTGAAATTCATTACTTATTTTTATATTAAAAATTATTGTATGTTATGAATGCATCGACAAAACTATATTTCAACTCTTAAATCTTTTATCACATTATTAGTATAAGTGGACCTCCCCTAAATTCCCCATATTTTACCCTAATTTTAATAAATAAATATAAAATAATAACCTGAGCCGCTATCGCCGCGGATGTCTGTCTGTTGTCTCCGGTCAGCAAACAAACTTCAAGACCCATTTTCTTTAACAGGTAGACAGTCAAATGGGCTTCCGGCTTAACGGAATCCGCTACACCTATAGTACATACTAGTTCATCTGAAAAGAAAAAGGTATTAAGTGTGGGAGTACTTTTAGAGCGCACAATACTGCGAACTCACTCGCACATAGCAGCGTCTCACTCATATCCTACATCACGGTATGTAAATGTTTTCGAGCTAAGCATAGATACAAATTATAAGTTGGTACACAGCAGGGTGTAGTGGCCAGTATATCTTTGCTGTTTCCACATAAGTATTTTAAAGTATGTAAGTTAAGAAATCTATTTAAATAAGATTTATTCCCTAGTGGAAACCCCACGTTTTTCTGTAGGAGATAAAGACGAATAGACATAAAAACAATTATTTAAAAAACTAAACGAATATTTCTATGATTTAGAAGATCATAAAAAACTTACGTGCTAGTTTAATCAAATTTTACTTCGGATTCGGAAGGTGTATTGTTGTGATACAAGATATTTTATTAAATCATATGGTTTGCTAGGCGTCTAGAAGAGAAAAAAAGGGATGGGCAACTATTTGTGTGTCTCTCTTTCTCTCTCTCTTATTGGGCCATGTGGGGGAGACCCATCACCAACGCTACTTTTTATTATATAGCAAAAGTGATTGAAAAATTAAATATCTGAAGCTTTGGCTACACTTTAAAGGCTCACTCAACTCAAGACTCAAAAATTCACGCCGAATATCCCCGGGGTTGGCAGAGGTACTAATACTTCTAAACATCACGTGACATTGTCACCTAGTGTTCAGAGTACCCACGTTTTGCATGGACAGTGTACTCACGTGATAGGGGGCAGGCCAATCGCCGTTTTGTACGAATACACTGTATTTAAGGGCTCTAGCCAAAATGCGAGGGTAAATAACTAAAACTATGTCACTAAAACTCCGTACTTACCATCTATGGCACACAAAACCGCCGTCCTTCCCAACTGTTCGTCCTTCCCAAGCAATTGAGTAACCTGGGAAGACACCGTCACTCCATTTCTTTGCATCCATTCTCGGTTTCCTACTAACACTACGCTTTCTGTGTCCTGCGGGGAACATAGTATTTCATCGTTAGGCCTTGTTTTGCACGAAAACCTCATGTGGGGATTATTACTGAATTAAGCAAATAAAAATATTAACCACCAAAAAATCAAACCAAATACATCCGCTGGTGTCTAAAATTTTTACTTACTTATACTCACGCCCATTATTCCCATTGGGGTAGGCAGAGACTATCGATCGCCACTTAGTACGATCTTGACAAACCTCTCTTGCTTCCCTTACATTCATTATTGTTCTCATACATGCTCTCTTATTCTTCTCACTTCGGACCCCCGCCTTTATAAGAACGTTTTCTATCTGGTCTAGAAACGTTTTACGAGGCCGTCCTCTACTAACAATCCCATCCACATTGGCTCTATATATCTCTTTCGCTACTTTATTTTCTAAATCAAAGGTAATATTAGATTTACACTAAAAAAACATTAGCTACACATCGATTCGCGATGGCATATTAATACTACGTTTTGTCTATCCTGCGGGACATAAAGTATATGTTAACAGAGATAATTGTAATCTTGTAATACTTGTAATATTTCAGCTGTGTAGTGTCGGCTTAGAATAGCACTACCCCATTTCTTCCGGTGGGTGTACGTAAGGGGCGACTAACGGTATTGGGGCTTTTAAGGGATTTTTGGGCGATGCGGTTGGAGACCCATCACCAAAAAACTTTATTTCACCATCTTTTCCCCACTCAACTTTCCAAAAGTGGCTGAGGAATTGCTAATTCCTTAGCTCTGGCTACCCCTTCTAGGGATTCATAGCCCTGAGTATATGTATGTGTGTATGTTGTAATACTTCATTTCTTTAATTTAAGAAAGAGTATTAAAGATTCACGTGAGTACACTGTCCATGCAAAACGTGGGTACTCTGAACACCAGGTGACAAAGTCACGTGATGTTCAGAAGTATTAGTACCTCTGCCAACCCCTTCGGGGATATTCAGCGTGAACGTTTATGTTATGCTATATATGTAATAAAGATTAATTGAAACGTATCCGTGAAAAGACAGAATTCGTACAGTACGTAACAAATTGGTAAAATGGGACCCTATTTCTGAAACTTGTCTGTCTGTCCCTCTGTATCTTATGAACCGCAATGATTAGAAATTGGAAACTAATAATATTTACTTACTATACCTATCCAAAAATAATACAATGTAATAAACAAAATATGTAAAAAAACTGGTATTTGAACAAAATCTATTATGACTTTTATAATAATTTTCAGCTTAAAATTTTGGAAACATACATACATATACTCACGGCTATAAATCCCTAGAAGGGCTAGCCAGAGCCAAGGAATAAGAAATTTCTCAGCCACTTTTGGGAGTTGAGTGGGGAAAAGATGGTAAAACAAAGGTTGTTGGTGATGTGTCTCCAACCGCATCGCCCAAAAATCCCTTAAAAGCCCCAATACTGTTAGTCGCCTCTTACGAACACCCACCGGAAGAAATAGGGTAGTGCTATTCTAAGCCGACACTACACAGCAATTACGTTACGTTACGTTATTATATGTTGATATTCGTATTTTAGCCACTGTGTAAAATTTAGTTTTGTGGACTAATCCGGTTTTGTTCGCCAGCTCCTCATCATGATCGAAGTAAGCTGACCCTAATATATATTACCTCCCCCGCCCCCGCGTGTAATAACGGCGTCAGTCTCCTCACGCTGGTAGACACAGTATTGACGACAGACACTGACACTCCAGATAACTGGGGCGCGTCCGACGATCTGAAAAAAAGCAAATATTTATGATATTATTAGAGTTTACGCGATACTTTATTTCTACCATCTTGTCCTCTATCAATTTCCAAATGTGGCTGAGGAGTTTCTAGCTCTGAAGCTCTGGCTACCCCTTTTTGGGATTTATGGCCGTGAGTATATGTATGTTTGTTTGATTTCACAGTTTCAAACAAAACTATTTTCTTTGGCGAAACTCTACATATCTGAGATTTGTAAGCGACGCGGTAAAAAGAAATTGTTTGAGTATAACAATAGGCTATTTGACTAAGTTTTGAAAACTATCTTACGGTGTTAATTTGTTTACAAGGAGCCCTAAAAAATTTTTTTTCTGTCTTAATTTTTTTAAAAATTTAAAAAGAAAATGCAATTCCGCATTAAACACCAATGAGCGAAGCGATACACAGTTTGTATATGCGTAATCTACGTCATCATAGAAATAGCCAATCACGGTCGTTTTTAGTCACGTGACAAGTGCATCAAAAATACTTATTTTAGAAGACGGATTTTAGTGAAATAATGCAATATTTTTATCTCGCTATATTACATTTTGCTCCAAAAAAGAAATATCAAGACTAATGAGATAAAAGAAATGTGTATTTTTATAACAGTCAAATAGCCTATTCTTGCAAAGTCTGTTGCAGTTGATTAAACAGTAAAATATTAATGAAAATCTATCATTAAAAATTTAATTCAGTGATAGTTATAATAATTAGTGTAGACGAACGTTGAATAAAACTTTAAAATAAACTATTACTAGAATGATCAGCATATAGTCAAACAGTTCAAAATCACATGTTTTTTTTTTATTGTACAAGCATCAACATAGCTATATTCTTCAAAATTTCTCTATAAGCAAACAGTTTAAACAATTCAAAACCACCAGTTTTACTACAGTAACAAATAAATTTCTCTATTAAAAAAAAAACATATTTAAAACACCATTTACCTAGAATTAATCCAATTGGTAATATTCTCGCTCGTCTTTCCTCCCACAGCCACCTTACATCGCAAACCACAGCCTGGGACCGCCATAAACCCATTGCATCTTCCACCCACAGGACTCTCTAGGACTGATGTGCACCATTTTACTATTGCTGTAGGGAAAAAAATTATAAATAAAATATAAATTTATATCAGGATCCTGTTAAGATTGTCAATCAATCAATAAACATACATACATACATACATATACTCACGGCTAAAATCCCTAGACGGGGTAGCCAGAGCTAAGGAAGGAAAAATTCCTCAGCCACTTTTGGAAAGTTGAGTAGGGAAAAAATGGTAAAATAAAGGCTGTTGGTGATGGGTCTCCAACCGCATCGCCCAAAATACCTTTAAAGCCCCAATACCGTTAGTCGCCTCTTACGTACACCCACCGGAAGAAATGGGGTAGTGCTATTCTAAGCCGACACAACACAGCTAATAAAGTTTGGTCAAATATTACTGTTGTTACCTTATTTACTTGTATGAAAAATATTACTAACCTTGGTCAAACATATATACATCTACTCAAGCAGTTAGTTCCGATTTTCATAGGCATACTATCGATCGCCACTTCGTACGATCCTGGCAGACCTCTCGAGCTTCGGCTACATTCGTTAATCTTTCCATACATGCTCTTTTATTCTTCTCACTTCGGACGCCTAATATTTTGGTCCTTCGAGCAAAAATTTTCCTTGAAATACTCATCCGAAGCAACCGGATGCTACGCGCTGAGTTTCGCAGTTAACAAACACGAGAGAACCAGAGTTGCCGGTTTTGTCGAATTACTGTTTATAACGTTATTTATTTTTATAAAAAATATTACTAACTTTAGTCATACATGTACTTCCGCCTATAGTTTCAGTCGGGGTAGGCAAAGACTATCGATCGCCATTTTGTACGATCCTGGCAAACCTCTCAAACTTCGTCTACATTCTTTAATCTTTTCACACTGATCTTTTATTCTTCATACTTTGGACGCGTTATATTATAACCTTGGTCCTTCGAGCCAATGTTTCCCTTTTGGACGCCTTATATTTTGGTCCTTCGAGGCAAAAATTTCCCTTAAAAAACTCACCGGAAGCCACCGGATGCTCCGAGTTGAGTTCTGCAGTCAGCAAACACGAGAGAACCCGCGGCAGAGCGGCTGGCTCGACTAGGAGGTTCATCGATGCAACGCTGGTTATGCCTTGCGTTATTGTGCCCGTTTTGTCGAAGATCACTGTGGTTACCTAAGGTTGGGGAGATAAAGACTTATTAAAGAGTGAACAAGATTCTGAATGACTATGATTCAGACAATGAATAAATTGTAATTTTGTTATGATAATGATAATATAAAACAGACGAAGTACAAGACGAGAAACACGTTTGACTATTGATACATTGTAGATCAACTTGAAATTCACAACTAACATTCTATAAATTAGAAACGGCTATTATCTTCATAAGGAATGAACAATAAATAGAGAATATTACGCCAACTTATTTTAAAAATTTACCTCACTTGGTCAAGAAAAAAGGTTTTTAACCACCAAAACAGTGCAAGGGTGCACACATAAGCAGTGACAGCATGACTCCCACATCTGTGGGAGTCATGTTAGAGCGCACACTACTGCGGACTCACTCGCACATAGCAGCGTCTCATTTATATTATATATCTATCGTCGCGGTATATTAATATTTCTCTAGCTAAGCTGTGTAGTGTCGGCTTAGAATATCACTACCCCATTTTTACGTACCCCGGTGGGTGTACGTAAAAGGCGACCAATGGTATTGGGACTTTTAAGGGATTTTGGGCGATGCGGTTGGAGATTCATCCCCAAAAATCTTTATTTAAAAATCAATTTCCCCACATAACTTTAGAAAAGTGGTTGTAGAATTTCTCATTCGAAAGCTCTGGCTACCCCGTTAAGGGATTTACAGCCGTGAGTATATGTATGCATGTAACTACCAAACTTAAATTTACAATCATTTTCACACCCAACTTCTATAAATGTTTACGGTATTTCCAATTCTGGCTATTCCTTCTAGGGATTTATAGCCGTGAGAATATGTATGTAAGAACAAATACAAATTATAAATTGGTACACAGCAGGGTATATGTATAAATCCCTAGAAGTGGTAGCCAGAATTGGAAATACCGTAAACATTTTTGGAGGTTGAGCGTGAAAATGATCGCAAAGTTTGGTCTATATAAACCTTGTGAGCGTTCTCCAAGGGCTCCGCCCCCTTGAGCAGCACCCCCTGTCTGGCGCCGGCGCCCCCGGCCACCATGACGGCGGTGGGCGTGGCCAGCCCCAGCGCGCACGGGCACGCGATGGCCAGCACCGCCAGCGCGAAGTGGAACGCCACCTGCACCGTCAGCGACACGTGGGACGAGCTGGCCACGAGGTATGGCTGCAAACATCAATGGATACACACATTACTATATGCTGTCTAGTGTCGGCTTAGAATAACACTACCCCATTTCTGCCGATGGGTGTACGTAAGAGGCGACTAACGGTATTGGGTTTTTCTAAAGGACTTTTGAGCGTTGCGTCTCCAAAGACCCATCACCAACAACCTTTATTTTACCATCTTTTCCCCACGCAACTTCCAATTCCAAATTTCTAATTCCTTAGCTCTGGCTACCCCTTTTAGGGATTTATAGCCGTGAGTATAGGCATGTATGTATATGTACATATATTATACATATATACGTTACGGAAATATAATTAAAATAGGGTCTTAATCCAACCCCTTAGTGATTTGATCAAATCCCGGCAAATGATAAAATAATGACAACATCTCAACATATCCCTTAATAAATTATTAATAAAGTAAATAAGGGTAGTAAGAAAGTATTTGTGGAAGGTGTTGTCTAAGTTCGGTTTGGGGAGCCAACTTATACGTGCATTGGAGTCACTCTATGAGGATTCCAATCTTTTAGCTCGATACACTTTTCCCAACGATGTTCTATGGCTTCAATGACCTCTTTATAGTAGGAACCGGCACTCTCTACTTCTTCATTGTTGGCAAATCTTTTACCGCCGAGCCATTTTGTTAAATTTGGAAACAGAAAATAATCCGAGGGAGCTAGATCTGGCGAATAGGGAGCATGAGGAAGCAATTCGAACTTCAGTTCATTGATTTTAGCCATCGCAATGACGCACGTGTGGACTGGTGCGTTGTCGTGGTGAAACAACACTTTTTTTTTCTGGAGATGGGGCCGTTTTTCCATTATTTCTTCACTCAAACGCTGCAATAAGGCTGCATAATATTCACCGTTGATTGTCTTTCCTTTTTCGAGGTAATCAATAAATATTATCCCATGTGAATCCCAAAAAACGGAGGTCATAACCTTTCCAGCTGACTGAATGGTCTTTGCCTTCTTTGGAGCCGGCTCACCCTTCTCAGTCCACTGCTTTGACTGCTCCTTGGTCTCAGGTGTAAAATGGTGGACCTATATTTCGTCCATGGTAATGAATCGACGCAAAAATTCGGCTTTATTGTTGCGAAACATTGCCAAACACTCGATGGAAACATCCTCACGGCGCTGTTTGTTCTCCACTGTGAGCAAACGCGGCACCCACCTTGCGCACAATTTTCTCATGTCCAAATTTTCAGTTAAAATGCGATGCACAGCACTTTTTGAAATGTTTACCATGTCTGCTATCTCACGCACTTTTAGTCGACGGTCATCCAATACCATTTTGTGGATTTTCTTCACATTTTCTGGCGTAGTGACCTCACTTGGTCGACCGCTGCGGTGTTCATCTTGACAGCTCGTACGACCTCGCTTAAACTCAGCTACCCAATATTTAACTGTTGTAAACGAAGGAGCAGACTCCCCCAGAGTAAAATCCAACTCGGCTTTGATATCGGTTGGACTTAGCCCTTTCAGATGGAAGTATTGTATCACATAACGATGCCCAATTTTTTCCATGGTTAAAAATTCACTGAGATCGTTCACTTTGGAGGGCTACTGAAAAATATTATTTGACGTAACGTTATTAAATTTTTAAATCAAGCTGTTAAAAGATGGTACTATCGAACGCGGTAATTGTTTTTTTTTAACTACTTGTATTTATATGTCAGGTCGGGTACTTCTGGGACTACCCTCGTACGTCGTATTTTGTTTTTGTAATACCGTGTTATATCCAAATTTGTATGTTTTTAGTCAAACTAAATAAATTAAAAAAAAAACTAAAGATTTAATCAAATCTCTTATTAGAATCTGGTGATTAAATCCCTTTACGACTTCACAAATCACAAGTTCGTTATTGTTTTCAAAACGTTATTACGCCACGCTTCAACTTTCTTGCCGATTTATTTCTAGTAGGCACTTAAATCCTATTAATATTATAAATGTGAAAGTTTGGATGTTTGTGTGTTTAAGGTAAAAAGGCTTCTCAGTTACAGAATGTATATGAAAGAACTTTAGCAGAATGCTAGATAATGACCCAAATCATAACATAGGCTATTTTCATCCCGGAAAAATCAAATTAATAAAATATTCACGTTTTTTTGAACTCCGAGTACCGGAAAAAACATAAGCAAATTTACAGTATGAAGTCTGTCGGATCAGCTAGTAGTTTATATATTATACAGCTATTATATACAATACCGACCAAACCCGACTTTAAGACCCACTAGTTTAATTCAGACAAAACTGGTATTCCAAAAACCCATCTACTGATAACTGCTATGGTCCGGTTAATATAGAAATGTAGTACTCAATACTCAATCGTTTATTGCATTCATCGATGTGTATAACAGTTCTTATTTATAGATAAATTAATGGTTCTACATTGAAGACCCGGTGGGGCACAGCAATTTCTTATATCTAAGTTATTTTACAATAAAACTAAATAGGAGAGGAGGAGGAAATTCTATAGAAGAAATTATAACTTTCATTCTCACACACACACACAAAACAAATACATACACAAGCACAACTTTAGAGCACATACATTTTCATGTAATGTTAATTAGTAGTAGACATAATTCTAAGTTATTTTTATTAAAACTATTCAGAAAGTTTATATCTGTAGAATTAGTTTTTCCTTTCGGCCATAGGACGAACTAGTAAAGACTAACCTATTAATTTAGAGTTTTTAGCGAGATATGGCGGGAAACATCAATTAATATATGCAGATATAAAACCAAAAAAAACAACCACAAAATTTGGTCAAAGTAGGTATATGACATATCCTCGTTTTCCCTCACCGTTACACTACACATATGACTTTAGGACGACGTGACAGCTCAATGGGTAGAACACCGGCTAACGTGCAAGCGACTAGTGTTCAAATCCCGGGTCGGGCCTACACCAATTTGTCTTTTATAAAGACGTATGTGTGGTTTATTTACCACGGTTGTTAACGGTGAGGGAAAACATCGTGAGGAAACCCACATGGCTGAGTTGTACTTAGTCATGTGACCGTGTACTCGTACAAAACGGCGATAGGCCTGCCCCCTGTCACGTGAGTACACTGTCCATGCAAAACGTGGGTACTCTGAACGCCAAGTAACAATGTCACGTGATGTTAAGAAGTATTAGTACCTCTGCCAACCCCTTCGGGGATATTTTGCGTGAACGTTTATGTTATGTTATATGACTTTAGATAATACAAATTGGTGTAAGCCCGACCCGGGATTTGAACTCTCATCTTCTGCATAATAAGCGGTCTTCTACCCACTGAGCTTTCACGGTTGGTGTATATACAAACATATTACACAGATCAAGATGCTCCCATGATAGTTCAGTTGGGAAAACTTCCATATATCCCGATTCTTGCCTTCTTCATTTGTATGGTTAATTAATCACAGTTGTTAACGGTGAAGAAACATTTGTATACAATGTACTAATACAAAGTTACGATAGACGATATCACGTGAGTACTCTGAACATCACGTGACATTAATACTACGTGAAATTCAGAAGTATTAGAATCCCAGCTATACATACATACATATACTCACGGCTATAAATCCCTTAACGGGGTAGCCAGAGCTTTGGAATGAAAAATTCCTCAGCCACTTTTGGAAGTTGATTGGGGAAAAGATGGTAATAATAAATGTTTTTGGTGACGGGTCTCCAACCACATCGCCCAAAAATCACTTAATAAGCCCCTATACCCTTAGTCGCCTCTTACGATCACCCACGGGTAGAAATGGGGTCCCAGCTATCTCTTCGGTTATATAACAACTTGAACGTTTGAGTTGAATTTGAGAATAGAATTCATTAAATATGTTAATTACTTTAGAAGTGATAGATTTAATATCATACAATAGACAAATAAATAACATTTAAGACTAAGAAACAATCATTTATGCTAATCACATAATGTGTTAATAAAATAAAGGTTGCTCTAAACGGGGATCGAACCCGCAACCTCCGGACTGAGAAGCTAGTCACCTATCCACTGGGCCATGGTTGTCGTCGCGATAGTGAAACATATAGACAGACCTACTACAAAGTTCTAATATCACATAAACATAAAACATATACTCACGGCTGTAAATCCCTAGAAGGGGTAGCCAGAGCTAAGGAATTAGAAATTCCTCAGCCGCTTTTGGAAAGTTGAGTGGGGAAAAGATAGTAAAATAAAATAAAGGTTGTTGGTGACGGGTCTCCAACCGCATCGCCCAAAAATCCCTTAAAAGCCCCAATACCGTTAGTCGCCTCTTACGTAACCCACCGGAAGAAATGGGGTAGTGCTATTCTAAGCCGACACTACACTAATATTAATAAGTCGAAAATAATATAAATACATACCGGTACAACTCTTATGATGCTATCCATATCTACTGCTCCCGTTATGCACCAGCACACTAATGTTAGAGCGGATAGGAAAATCACTAGTGGCACGAAATACCTGGGAGAGAAAGAGATGGATATAGGTTTCAGTCGTTCTCTTGTAGTACTAGGTTAGGGATTCATTTTGTAATACGTGAGTTTGCTTAGTACATTATACATACATATAGCAACGGCTGTGAATATCAAAGCAGAGATTAATGAGTTCTTTTCTAATAGGTGTCGTAAGGTTTTAGTGTGGGTGTCACCCACAATAAAATCCATTGACATTTTCCCTAAATTCAAAAACCATTTAAAAAAATTCCTCATTACTAATACGTTTTATGACTTGCAAGAGTTTTTCACGCATTCTCCTTAATTGTTTTTTTTTTTTTTTATTAACTACTCTATATAATCTAATAAAATTTAATTTGTGTTTGTAAATGTGATATTGTTTTAACTCAATTAATAAATAATTTAATGCTGTATAATTTGTGTAAATGTAATAATAATTTAACTTGATCGTGTTTTAATAAATAATTTAATGTTTTATATAAATTGTGAATAATTGTAAATAATGTAATAGTAATTAATTAGGTATTTTAAAATTTATAAGTTGTTGCAATGCCCTAGCAGGGCGCATGTTTGATACTCTATATAATTTATAACAC
The DNA here is from genome assembly GCA_963576735.1 of Bedellia somnulentella. Lineage (NCBI taxonomy): Eukaryota > Metazoa > Arthropoda > Insecta > Lepidoptera > Bedelliidae > Bedellia > Bedellia somnulentella. Next base: position 683,945 of record OY755199.1, read on the forward strand.
CATTGTACATACAACATGTGGCAAATAAATTCTGATTCTGATTCTGATAATATATCAAGGTTGTTAACGGTGAAAGAAATCATCGTGAGAAAACCCATATGACTAAGTTGTGCAGTGCCTGCTAAGAAAGTCACTACCCCTGTCTACCCACGAGTATCGTAAGAGGCGACTAAGGGTATGGGGCTTTTTAAGTGGTTTTCGGGCGATGCGGTTGGAGACCCACCACCAACGATACTTTATTTATATCATTTTGTCCCGTATCAACTTCCAAATATGGATGAAGAGGTTCTAGCTCTGACGCTCTGGCTACCCCTTTTTGGGATTTATGGCCGTGAGTATATGTATGTATGTTGTACAGTATATTCGTATAAAACGGTTCCCCTTTTTATTCAGTTCGTTCTATATCAGCCAGTCTATATCTATATTTTTCATTCGTTTTCATACACTCCTAACTTAAGAAGTCGTTTTGTGATACATCATTCATATTCATAAACTCACGGCTATAAATCCCTTAACGGGGTTGCCAGAGCTTTGGAATGAGAAATTCCTCAGCCACTGTTGGAAGTTGATTGGGGAAAAGATGGTAATAATAAATGTATTTGGTGACGGGTCTCCAACCACATCGCCCAAAAATCACTTAAAAAGCCCTTATACCCTTAGTCGCCTCTTACGATCACCCACGGGTAGAAATGGGGTAGTGTTATTCTAAGCCGACACTACACGGCATTTGTGATACATACCTTTTTTATTATAGTATACCTATACATAGAATAGAATAAAATAACTCTTTATTGTACATCAAACACAAATTTACAAAAGAAATTATCATACAGTTTACACTGAGGTACAATCGGCGGTCTTATCGCTAAAAGCGATCTCTTCCAGACAACCTTTGGAAGGTGAGATCGGTAAACTAGTTATCTAGGTAGATGCACAAAACAAGCTTACTTTAAAACTAACTTATTTAATTGAAATAATAAATAATAACATAAATATTAATTACACAAAATAATATAGGTACATATTACAAACATAAATATACTGAGCTTAAGATTCTTTGCTGCCATTTTAAGAATGAACAGTTGTGGATGGCAATGTATAAGATGATGATGATGTCTTTCAAAGAAATCATATCAAATCATTGAAAATTTACCTATTATTATTTTTTTCATTTCAACTTATTAGTTTTTTCTTATACATTTAATAACTCACCCAGCAATCTTATCAGCCAATCGTTGCACCGGTGCCTTACTAGTTTGAGCGTCTTCCACCAATTTAACAATTTGCGCCAAAGTGCTATGTTCCCCAGTGTGGGTGGCCTTTACTAACAACACGCCTAGACCGTTCATACTGCCGCCTAGAACGGACGATTCTAGAAAATAAGTAAAAAAATTGGTAAATAAGTGTTATAACGCCTATTAATCCCTAGAAGGGGTAGACAGAGCTTCGGAATTGGAATTCTCAAGACACTTGTAGAGTGTGGACAATATAATAAAATAAAGTTTGTTAAAGTCACCCTGAAATCTCCAAGTCTAGTCTAAATACCCTGAGTCGCCTCTCACGAAAACACTTTCGACACTTTTGGAAATTACATGGGGAAAAGATTGTTGGTCATTTGCGCTATAATGATTCTACAATCACTTAAAAGCCCGCAATACCCCGAGTCGCCTCTTACGAACGCCCTCGGGAAAAAATTGGGTAGTGCTATTTTAAGCTGACACAACACAGTAGGGAAAACAGAAAATGTATCTACCACCAACTTGGCAATGTGTGCCAAAGTGCTATGTTCCCCAGTGTGGGTGGCCTTTACTAACAACACGCCTAGACCGTTCATACTGCCGCCTAGGACGGACGATTCTAAGGAAAATTTATAAATATCCATACTAATATTATAAATGGGAAAGTGAGTTTGTTTGTTTGTTTGTTCCGCTTTCACGCTGTTAATACTGAACCGATTGCTTTGAAATTTTTCAGACGTGTAGTTAGAAGTCTAAATTAAATAATAGGGTACTTTTTATCCCGGAAAAAATATGTTCCCACGGGAAATCAAAAATATTGTTTGCTTACTAAATGCATTGGAGATGGCGCTGTGTATCGTTTAAAACAACGTAAAATATTGTAAACTAATATAAAAATCAAAATTTAGAAGCTTAATGGTACGGTAATGGATCCCCGAAAATAAGGAACTCCCGAGGGATGATGTACTATTTTTTTATCGTATACATTTTTTTTACATCTACTTATATTGCAAACGAATATTAACATGTAAATTTAGAAGCTAAATGAAACGACGACGATTCCTTGAAACTAAGGAATCCGCAAGAGTTCTCATAGGAACATCAAAAAACCTTAACTCATATATGGCTCAAAATATTGCAGCGATTATTTTTATCATCGATGGAATTCACATCAGACACTTTGTTAATGTTCACTTTGGAAAGATGAAGGGGTTTCATCAATTTAAATGACAAATTTGTTTATCAATAGTAAGACTAATATGAAATAAAGCGTAATAAAAATTTGACACCGCCCCGGTAACGTCTCCGTGGCGTAGCGGTATAACTAACTACTATGAATATTTAATTAGAACTATTATGAATCAATCGTCCCGGGTTCGTATCTCAGGTAATTCAAGCTTTTTGTAAAAAAATGTTTTGTTAGCTTAAAATAACACTATATATAATAATAACAAGTACTATCCCTTCAATTTAGCGATTATTTTGGAAGGAGATCCACCACTAATCATCCCTATATTGCCGAGCAATCGCTGCAAGCTCTCCCACTATCACCAACGGTCAGTGTAGGGGGCAGCACCGGGCCGTCGCCGCAGCGCCAAACTACTATCCGTATCTGTACTTACTAAAGATATTCTCATTTCTGAACATAAAAACTTGGTATATTTGTTTCATGATTCTTATGAACAATTAAAAAGGAATTTTTGGAACTCAACCCCTAACGGGTTGATATAGCAAATGAAAGTTAATATAGAGTTTTTTTACATTTTATAATAAAACTTGGTGCGATTGAATTTATGAAATCCATCTATCAATCATTCATGAATATATGCTAACAACCATAAATTCCATAAAAGGGTAGCCATAGCTTCGGAGATTCTTCATCCAATTTTGGAAATATATTGATAAAAGATAGGTTAATAAAGGTTGTTAGTGATGGGTCACAAACTGCATCGCCCAACAATCACTTAAAAAGCCTCAATGTCCTTTATGTCATTTACAATGCCCGCGGGATTATAAATATAAAAAACAGAAGTTGAGATAGTGTTTCGGTATTTTGGTATTATGTAAACTGGATGCAAAAAATGAAGTCCACGCGGACGAAGTCGCGGGGCAAAAAGCTAGTTATAATTATAATTCTGAAAAAACCTTCGAACGTTGAGTGGGGTACAGATTGTAAACATATAAACATATAACATAAACGTTCACGCCGTGTATCCCCGAAGGGGTTGGCAGAGGTACCAATACTTCTGAACTCACATGGCAGCGCCATCTAGTGTCCAGAGAAGGTACCCACGTTTTGCTTTGACAGTGTACTCACGTGATAGGGGGCAGGCCTATCGCCGTTATGTACGAATTCACTGTCACATGACTAAGTACAACTCAGCCATGTGGGTTTCCTCACGATGTTTTCCCTCACCGTTAACAACCATGATAAATTAACCACACATATGACTTTAGCAAAGACAAATTGGTGTAGGCCCGACCTAGGAATGGAACTCACTCACTGAACTCACAAAATGGCAATCTATCGTCTCTACCTACACCGATGGAGGTTTATGGGAATAGTATATGTATGAAGTGTAAACAACATAACAGCCTCTGAATCCGAAGTAGAAGTATATTTTAACTTAATATTAGCTCTCAATTCTATTTGACTTTAAAAAAAGACTTTTCTTTTCATTGTAAAATAAACGCTTATATCATTTCATGTATAAATTCTCACCTTTAACCTTCACAACAGGCATAGACTCGCCAGTTATCAATGATTCGTCGCAAGTACTTTGTCCAAATATCACTCTCCCATCCACCGGTACTTTAGCTCCTGGTAGCACCTGAAAGTAAAAAAAATGTCTAAAAACTTCAAAATACATAAAATACTTTTGGAAGAGATCGATTTCAGTGATAAGACCGCCAATTGTAATTCTATATAAGATTATAAAGCAAAACAATTTAATAATGATGAGAATAAGTAGTGTTTGGTATGCCAGATAGCTTAAATGGAAATACCACTGTTTTGACGATTAAAGTTACTAATAAGCTAACTTTCATACGTTGTATATACGTCTATTTGTTTTTACATAAGTAATGTATTAAATGCTGTATTCCGCTTGTATGACTCTCGTGCTGTCACTGGAGAGCGCTGACTGAAAATCAGTGCTGTGAGGTAACTCCTCAAAGTTTTTGTTGAGTCAGCGCCATTTCGCTGTTTAATGGCACAATGTTTTTTTTTAGTTTATCATTTAAATTTGTTAATAATTTCCTCTTTTTGATTTTATGTTTCTTTGTAAACATTTAAGGTATTATTTTTATTGTTTTTTTTTAATTTTCACTGTTTTTTTTGTAGTTGTAAATATTTTGTTTAACTTTTGTTTTTTTTAGGTTCGGTTATTATTATTTTTGTGTTGCATATCTCTTGTGCCATATTTACGGCGAATAAATGTATTTATTCTTCTTCTTCTGTATTTATAATACTGGTTAATAATAATAAAAGAAAATATCGAGAGCCTAATCACGTGACAGTGTATTAGTTCAAAACGGCAAAAGGCCTGCCCGCTATCACGTGAGTGTGCCCAAGCGTTTTGCTTGCACTAGATAACTGAAACATGGGTACTCTGAACACCAGGTCATGTGATGTTCAGAAGTATTAGTACCTCTGCCAATCCTTAGGGGATATAGCAACTAAGAGAAGCGTCTTGTGTCTTTGAACCTTAGCAACATAACATGACATAAACGTTCACGCCGAATATCCCCGAAGGGGTAGGCAGAGGTAATACTTCTGAATATCACGTGACTTTTCACCTGGTGTTCAGAGTACCCACGTTTTGCATGGACAGTGTACTCACGTGATAGGGGCAGGCCTATCGCCGTTTTGTACGAATACACTGTGACATGACTAAGTACAACTCAGCTATGGAGGGTTTCCTCACGATGTTTTCCCTCACCGTTAATATCAACCGTGATAAATTAACCACACATATGTCGTTAGAACAGACAAATTGGTGTAGGCCCGACCCGGGATTTGAACACTTAGTCGCTTGCACGATAACCGGTGTTCTACCCATTGAGCTATCACGTCGTCTTATAGTCTGAATCTTAGTCTGAATAACAAACTTAAATATCCCCACCAATAACCAGAGCTTCTAAAGCTGCTTTTGTAATTTAATTCTGTGTATTTGTAAATACATGCATACATACATATACTCACGGCTATAAATCCCTAAAAGGAGTAGCCAGAGCTGAGAAATTAGCAATTCCTCAGTCACTTTTGGAAGTTGAGTGGGGAAAAGATGATAGAATAAAGGTTGTTGGTGATGGGTCTCCAACCGCATCGCCCAAAAATCCCTTAAAAAGCCCCAAGTCCGTTAGTCGCCTCTTACGTACACCCACCGGAAGAAATGGGGTAGTGCTATTCTAAGCTGACAGTACACAGCTAATTTAATCGTATTTGTAAATGTTTCTCCGTTTTTTTTATTTGCAATATTTAGTTTCCTATTCTACATACATACTTACATATACTCACGCCATTAGTTCCCATTGGTGTAGGCAGAGACTATCGATTTCCACTTCGTACGATTCTGACCAACCTCTTTTTCTATTTTATTCTATTCTAAATAACATATTACCTTCAAAACATCCCCCCTCTCAACCAAATCGGTCGGTATAGTTTTCTCAGTGAGAACCGTTCCGAGCTCTCCGTGGCTTTCAGTGAGAGGAGCTTCGTTTGCCGTGTAGTGTCGGCTTAGAATAACACTACCCCATTTCTACCCGTGGGTGATCGTAAGAGGCGACTAAGGGTATAGGGGCTTCTGAAGTGATTTTTGGGCGATGTGTTTGGAGACCCGTCACCAAAAACATTTATTTATTATTACCATCTTTTCCCCAATCAACTTCCAAAAGTGTCTGAGGAATTTCGCTTTCCAAAGCTCTGGCTACCCCGTTAAGGGATTTATAGCCGTGAGTATATGTATGTATCTATGTATTAATCTACAAATTACCTTTAAAACATCTCCCCTCTCAACCAAATCGGCCGGTATAGTTTTCTCAGTGAGAACCGTTCCGTGCTCGTCTAAAGTTACTAGAACAGCCTCCGTGGCTTTCAGTGAGAGGAGCTTCGTTAAGGCTTCGGAGGTTTTGCCCTGGAAATAAGAAAAAGATAAAACTTTATTAATAAAAATAATCATAATGATATTTGAGTTTTCGAGAATATTATCTTTGTTAAACGATGTGATAGCTCAATGGGTAGAACACCGGTTAACGTAAAAGCGACTAGTGTTCAAATCCCGGGTCGAGCCTACACCAATTTGTCTTTTCTTAAGACATATGTGTGGTTAATTTATCATGGTTGTTAACGGTGAGGGAAAACATCGTGAGGAAACCCACATGGCTGAGTTGTACTTAGTCATGTGACAGTGTATTCGTACAAAACGGCGATAGGCCTGCTCCCTATCACGTGAGTACACTGTCCATGCAAAACTTGGGTACTCTGAACACCGGGTGACTAAGTCACGTGATGTTCAGAAGCATTAGTAGCTCTGGCAACCCCTTCGGGGATATTCGTCGTGAACGTTTATGTTATGTTTATGTTATGTTTATGTTATGTTTATGTTATGTTTATGTTATGTTTATGTTATGTTTATGTTATGTTTATGTTATGTTTATGTTATGTTTATGTTATGTTTATGTTATGTTTATGTTATGTTTATGTTATGTTTATGTTATGTTTATGTTATGTTTATGTTATGTTTATGTTATGTTTATGTTATGTTTATGTTATGTTTATGTTATGTTTATGTTATGTTTATGTTATGTTTATGTTATGTTTATGTTATGTTTATGTTATGTTTATGTTATGTTTATGTTATGTTTATGTTATGTTTATGTTATGTTTATGTTATGTTTATGTTATGTTTATGTTATGTTTATGTTATGTTTATGTTATGTTTATGTTATGTTTATGTTATGTTTATGTTATGTTTATGTTATGTTTATGTTATGTTTATGTTATGTTTATGTTATGTTTATGTTATGTTTATGTTATGTTTATGTTATGTTTATGTTATGTTTATGTTATGTTTATGTTATGTTTATGTTATGTTTATGTTATGTTTATGTTATGTTTATGTTATGTTTATGTTATGTTTATGTTATGTTTATGTTATGTTTATGTTATGTTTATGTTATGTTTATGTTATGTTTATGTTATGTTTATGTTATGTTTATGTTATGTTTATGTTATGTTTATGTTATGTTTATGTTATGTTATGTTTATGTTATGTTTATGTTATGTTATGTTAAAAAAAACCTTAGCTTAATAATTATACTCAAATAAGATCAATACAATTTTCATTTTTATGAGTGATTCACACAATGGGGGGTTTCTTTTAAAAGTTACGTTTTAAATAAGATTTTAAGATTTTATGTTTTTAACTTAATCATAGAATATGCGCTACTATGTGAATCATAAAACCTGAGGCAATGACCCATATTACATACATACTCACGGCTGTAAATCCCTAGAAAGGGTAGCCAGAGCTAAGGAATTCGAAATTCCTCAGCCACTTTTGAAAGTTGAGTGGGGAAAAGATGGTAGAATAAAGGTTGTTGGTGATGGGTCTCCAACCGCATCGCCCAAAAATCCCATAAAAAGCCCCAAGTCCGTTAGTCGCCTCTTACGTACACCCACCGGAAGAAATGGGGTAGTGCTATTCTAACCCAACACTACTATATCCATATAACTACATTTTAAATAAATTAATCTGCTCGTATTATTCAAATAGCCTACTAAGTTTGAAACCCTTTTGGCAATATGTTACCCTCCGTTTAACATTCTTCATCTTCTTTATTGTGTACTTTTAATGTGATTTTACTATATAGTTGTATTTTTCTTATCTTAATATCTTTGCTGTGTAGTGTCGGCTTAGAATAGCACTACCCCATTTCTTCCGGTGGGTGTTCGTAAGAGGCGACTAACGGTATTGGGGCTTTTAAGGGATTTTTGGGCGATGCGGTTGGAGACCCATCACCAAAAACCTTTATTTCACCATCTTTTCCCCACGCAACTTCCAAAAGTGGCTGAGGAATTTCTAATTCCTTAGCTCTGGCTACCCCGCCTAGGGATTTACAGCCGTGAGTATATATAAGTATTAAATATCTTTTATTTTTTTATTTTTTCACATTAAATTACTTATTTATATTACATAGTAAAACCTATAAAACAAACCTTAGCAATATGCTCCAGCCACCTCCCCAGAGACACGAACACCAACAACATCGGCGGCGTGTCGAAAAACGTGACGGGAGACGTGGCACGTTGCGATACCATCGCTACCGTCACTACCACGATTGAGTACACGTAACTGGGGTGGACGAAATAACATAGTAATGTAAGAAAAATTAAAAATAAATATGTATAAAGTGTATAACATTTATTTCCAATTTCCAAAAATACAAAGAATCGAAGCTAGAGAAGTTTGCCAGGATCGTACTAAGTGGAGATCGATAGTCTCTGCCTACCCAATGGGAGTGTGGTGTGAAAGATGATATTGTAAGAAAGATAGAAAAAGGAATGTTGAGATGGTTTGGGCACATAGAGAGGATGGATGATAGAAAATTGGTAAAAGGGATCTATAGAGCTAGTGTGGATGGTAATGTTAGTAGAGGACGACCACGGAGAACACACTTGGACCAAATTGAGAGTGTGCTCAAAAAGGCTGGCGTCCGAAGTATGAAGAATAAAAGAGCATGTATGAAAAGATTGATGGATGTAAACGAAGCTAGAGAGGTTTGTCAGGATCGTACGAAGTGGCGATCGATAGTCTCTGCCTACCCCAATGGGAATTAATGGCGTGAGTATATGTATGTATGTATCTCTTTTACCAATTTACTGTCATCCATCCTCTATATGCCCAAACCATCTCAACATTATTTTTTCTATCTTTCTTACAATATCATCTTTTACACCACACCTTTCACAAATCACGTCATTCCTCACACGATCACATAACCTTACATTTTCAAACTTTTCTGAGGGATCTCATTTCTACTGCATTCACTCTACTTTCATGCTTCTTCTGCCACACCCAACATTCACTGCCATACATAAGCGTAGGAACAAGAACAGCATCATGCACAGCCATTCGGGCCTTTTCGGACACCGACTGACTAGACATGAGACTATCCAGTGCTTCATTTACCGCATTACCCTTTTTTACTCTCCTTTCAATGTCTTCATCTCACTTTCCTTCCCTAGTAAACAAACTTCCCAGATATACGAACTCTTTCACTTGTTCCACTTTCTTACCATTGATCTCAATCACGCATTCAGTCATACCCTCCTCCCTCGCAAAAACCATCACTCATCGCTTTTTCTTTCAAACGACGACATGCAATATTCATCATCTCTTGCAACTCTTCAACATATTTATTCTATTTATACATATTGATACAAATGTAATGAAAAAGAGCCGGCTAATTTTATTTAGATTATCTCTTCGTAAAAACGAATTTCTAATGATACTCGACCATTGTACAAAATTTTACCAAGGTCAGAGACAAATCATCTAAGAAAATTTCACATTCCCGCCTGTGTAGAAATTTTTCTTTCCTTTATATATTAATAATAGATCCCCACATGAGGTTTTCATGAACAAAAGCATTTAAATTATCATCTAAGAAAAGTTTTAATGCAATACAAAATGCAAACTAAGTATTTAATAAGAACTCAAAATACAAAGAAATATATACCTTATTGTTGTAGTCATAGAGATCAAAACATCCATATTAGTTGTTCTATGTCTTAGTGCTTTGTAAGCCTGAACATAGAAATGCCATCCTCCTATGAACTGAAATAGAAAAAATATTTATAAGAATGTGGTTTTAGCAAAGTTTTAGAGTGTGGTGGTGCTGTGTAGTGTCGGCTTATAATAGCACTACTCCATTTCTTCCGGTGGGTGTACGTAAGAGGCGACTAACGGTATTGGGGTTTTTAGGGGATTTTTGGGCGATGCGGTTGGAGACCCATCACCAACAACCTTTATTTCACCATCTTTTCCCCACGCAACTTCCAAAAGTGGCTGAGGAATTTCTGATTCCTTAGCTCTGGCTACCCCTTCTAGGGAATTAAAGCCGTGAGTATATGTATGTATGCTCAGCCACTTTTGGAAGTTGAGTGAGGAAAAGATGGTAAATTAAAGGTTTTTGGTGATGGGTCTCCAACCGCATCGCCCAAAAATCCAATAAAAAGCCCCAATTCCCTTAGTCGCCTCTTACGACACCCGTGTGTACAAAGGGGTAGCGACATTCTAAGCCGGCACTTCACAGCAGTTAGTCCCATACACTTAAAAATCATGTAATATCATCAATCCCCTCACCTGTACAGGCGTAGACAGCAGCATCATAACAAGGTTCTCAGCGCTAAGTCCGGGAACTACACAGCACATGTCCGCGGCCGAATGTCCGGAATCGGACATTGCGGACATGAAGTATATCATGGCTATCATGCTAGGGCCGCCGAAAATTAGAGATACTAGGAACGCGGTTCGCCATTTTCGGATTTGTTCTCTGTAATAAATTAATAAAAAAAAGCATTTATTACAAACATTCATTTATTACAAGCATTTATACAAATGAATGAAAATTATAATCATAATGCAACATTTCAATAACAAAACAATTCAATATGTATTTTTATGTATGTGAATTATATATGTGTGTGAGTAAGTAAGTAAGGGTGTGTGTGTGCGCGTGTGTGTGTGTGTGTGTGTGTACGTGAGTTTATGTGTGGGTGTTTAATATGTATGAAAAACAATAAATTACTCTACTCCGACCCTCTGATAGAACGTGACACTTTTTCGTACACGTAACCAGCTTCCATCGGTTTATAAATGTCTTAGCTGTATTTTATTGTGATAAAAACAACGAGGAAAATTTGTTGGTCAAGTTCGAGTTGGGCAGCGTGGACTAGAATATAAATGCGGGTTTTCTTAATTTATAATTTTTATTTATTTAACAAAATTATATGTCAGAGATTTAGAAATACATAAATTTTAAGCATCTTTTGAAATGGTAAGTGATGTGTATGAAGTATGTCATGGCTATCATGCTAGGGCCGCCGAATATAAGAGATACTAGGAAGGCCGTTCGCCATTTTCGGATTTGTTCTCTGTAATAAGAAAATAGTTTACGTGGTAACGTTTTAGGAAAAAAGAGTATATGTATGTATGTATATATAAGAAATAAGATATTATATTTACAATCACAATTAGCATAAAAATTTACTTAAAAATAAAATGAAACTCACTGATTCTCCAAATGATGGTGCGATCCCCTATTATGCATTCCTAGAACGGCCGCCTCGAACCCGAGACCGTTTATCGTATCGCAAATCGTTCGCGGCCCGATTTGGTCCGAATGGTATTTTACTTTGCCTCTGAAAGAAAAAAAATCAATTTCAAATAAATAAAAAAAACAATTTCTTGATAACGTATAAAAACGGGAGAGTACTATTATAGCGCACACTACTGCGGACCCACTCGCACATAGCAGCGTCTCACTCATATCCTACATCGCGGTATGTAAATGTTTTCGAGCTAAGCATAAATACAAATTTTAAGTTGGTACACAGCAGGGTGTACTGGCCAGTATATCTCCGTATATATATACTCACAGCTAGTCTCTAAGAAAGGTAGCCAGAGCTTCAGTATTAGAAAATCCTTAACTACTTTTGGAAGTTCAAAAAACATTTTGAAAAATATTCAAATACTATAACTAATTCTATATCAATAAATATGAACAAGCTTGATAGCCTAGTAGAAGAACCTTCTGGTGTAGGAAACGTGTATTCAATTCCCAAGTCGGGCCTACACGAATATGCCTTTTCTGAAGTCATATGTGTGGTTATTTTATCATAGTTGTTAACGGATGGATGACAGTAAATTGGTGAAAGAGATATATAGAGCCAATGTGGAAGGTAATGTTAGTAGAGGACGACCTCGAAGGACTCATTTGGATCAAATAGAAAATGTGCTCAAAAAGGCAGGTGTCCGCAGTATGAAGAATAAAAGAGCATGTATGAAAAGATTGATGGATGTAAACGAAGCCAGAGAGGTTTGCCAGGATCGTACGAAGTGGCGATTGATAGTCTCTGCCTACCCGAATGGGAACTAGCGGCGTGAGAATATGTATTGTTACGTACCGGGTTCTTAATTTGATAAATACCAGTCACACTTTCGTGCAATAAGGTGTAATTATATTTATTGACCAATAACGCACTTTACACAACACAACAAACACTATCGATAATTAACTATCGATACTCGCACTAATTAACAACACTAATTTACTCCGTTATAGTAACACTGTCCACACCGTTAAGCTTATTTCCGTAATCCGTATATCACTGCACTGTCGTATTTAATTTCTTCGCTCTAGTATTTCGCTTGTTCTCGCTTTAGTTCTTCGCACTCGAATAACTCCGTAGCACGCGTCGCTCTTTATATATGCCAAATCTCAAATACGCGAATATTACAGAAAGTTCTAGTACCACATTCTCGAAAAGTCGATATTCGAGAAACATCTAGTAATTCCTTTACTTATTAGAATACTAGTAACGCCATCTGTTATCTAGTAGTGGCAAATCCTATCTCCTACTTGCGAACAGATGTCGTAACATTACCCCCTCCTTACATTAATACTCGTCCCGAGTATTATTGCTTCCATGGTACTTCGCAAGTCGATCGATGTGAACTATTTTCCAAGCCCCTCTAGGTTGGCGTTGAATTCTGTACGTTACATCGTTTATTCTAGTGACCACCTTGTACGGTCCTTCCCACCTATTTTGTAACTTAGGGGACTTCCCTTTCTGGCGAGTTGGATTGTGTAACCAGACGAGCATACCCTCTTCGAAACGCGGCGTGTTAGCTTTACGGTCATATCTGGTTTTCATCTTTTCACTAGCATGTAAACCATTTTCACGCACTAGGGAATGTACATCTTGCATTCTTTCCCTCAAATCGCTTACATATTCAGTTACACTCTGCGGCTCATCTGGTGACCCTCCTGTCAACAAATCTACAGGCAATCGTAGCTCTCTTCCGAAATTGACGAAAGCAGGTGTTTCCTTCGTGCTTTCGTGAACAGCTGACCGGTAAGACAGTAAAAATAATGGAATGTGTTTGTCCCAGTCCTTCTGATGTTTTTCAACCATCTTCGCCAACTGTCTCTCCAGTGTTTGGTTGAACCTCTCCACCATTCCATCTGACTGAGGATGATATGGCGTCGTCCTGGTTTTATGCATTCCAAGCAGTTTGCACACCTCTTGAAATACTTGTGACTCAAAATTTCTTCCCTGGTCAGAGTGTATCTCCAGGGGCACGCCAAATCGACAGATCACTTCCTCAACCAGTTTTGTAGCCACAGTTATTGCTTCTTGATTGGGTATGGCAAACACTTCAGGCCACTTAGTGAAGTAATCCATCACCACCATGAAATATTTATTTCCGGACTCTGATTGTGGAAACGGTCCAGCCACATCAACGGCAATCCTCTCCCAGGGAGCTCCCACATTGTACAACCGTAATCCCCCTCTACTCCGGGTCTGCGGACCTTTCACCGCGGCACACGTTGTACATTTCCGGCACCAGTCCTGTACGTCGTCCCTACAATGAAGCCAGTAAAACTTCGCACGAACCTTCTGCAACGTACGATTTACCCCAAGATGCCCGCCCGAAACACCGTCATGTGTTTCCCGCAGTACATCTTTAACCTTGGCTCTGGGCACGACCAATTGTAGGTGCTCTTCTTTACCGTTGGGTTTCTCCCACCTCCGGTACAGTAGACCATTGATCAGAACCAGGCTGTTCCATTGCGCCCAGTAAGCTTTCGTACTCACTCCTGTGGACGCTACTTCACTCCAAGCCGGTTGATCGTGTTTTTCCTTCTTCCATTTCATGATGGGTCTGAGGTTCTCATCTTCTTCTTGGGCCTTCTGCATAGCTTCTGTTTCCCACCCATCCAATGGACAAATTCGAGTCACTTTCACGACCTCCTCCTTCGACTCTTGCTTCCGGCAATGTTTACAGTCTTCCGGACACGGTCTACGTGAAAGCGCGTCTGCATTGCCATGAGATTTACCACTACGGTGCTCGATAGAAAAGTCATACTCTTGTAGCTGTTCGATCCATCGAGCTACCTGTCCTTCCGGGTTTTTGAACTGGAGAAGCCATTTCAATGCAGCATGATCAGTTCGAAGCTTGAACGGTCTCCCAATCAAATACTTGTAAAAATGCTGTAAGGTCTTCACTACAGCTAGAAGTTCCTTTCTCGTGACGCAGTAGTTTCTTTCCGCTTTAGATAGAGACTTGCTGAAATATCCGATCACAACTTCCTTGTCACCTTGGATCTGTGATAACACTCCACCAATAGCCATATTACTAGCATCGCTGTCAACGATGTACTGTCCCTCTGGCTGTGGATATCCAAGGATAGGTGTCTCGCAAAGCCTCTTCTTCAGCTCATTGAAAGATAACTCGCATTCATCATCCCAAGAGAAGGTTTTCTTATCTTCAGTCAACCGATGCAATGGTTTGGCGATCTCAGAAAACCCTTTTACAAAACGTCGATAGTACGAGCAAAGGCCGAGAAAAGCTCGCACGTCTGTTTTGTCCTTTGGCGTCGGCCATTTCTGCACAGCTTCCACCTTTTCCGGATCCGTCTGAATTCCTTCTCGGCTGATTACGTGTCCTAAATAGTTCACTGAAGTTCTAAACAGCCGGCACTTCTTCGGATTCAGTTTCAGGTTTGCTCCACGAATTTTCTGAAAGACTTGTTCCAGGTTCTTGAGATGGTCTTGGAAGCTTTTGCCTATTATGACCACGTCGTCGAGGTACACCAGGCAAGCCTCGCCAACCAATCCCGCCAACGCACACTCCATAAGCCTTTCAAAAGTAGCTGGCGCGTTGCAGAGGCCGAAAGGCATGACGTTAAACTGCCACAAACCCTTTCCAGTTGAAAACGCAGTCTTCTCTTTATCAGTCGGATGTATTTCCACCTGCCAGTAGCCTGACTTGCAGTCCAGGGTTGAAAACCACTTCATGCCACTCAAAGTATCCAGAGTGTCATCTATTCTTGGCAAAGGATAGCTGTCCTTCTTTGTCACGTTGTTCAGTTGCCTGTAGTCAACACAAAACCGTGTGCTTCCATCTTTCTTCTTAACAAGAACCACTGGAGAACACCACGGACTGGAGGACGGACTAATGACCTTCTTCTTTTTCATGTCTTCGAGCAATTCTTCAACTTCTTTCTCTTTAGCGATTGGGATTCTCCTTGCTCTCTGTCTAATAGGTCTTTCGTCCCCTGTATCAATTCTGTGTTGCACTAAAGATGTTCTGCCTAAGTCCCCTTCTGCATTTGAGAAGATGTCAGCATATTTCACCAGCAACTGTTTAACCTTGATCCTCTCCAAGTAAGATAAGTCATCCTGGATCTCACTTAACAAGTCAGTTACAGTTGAATTATCGACTTTCACTTTGACTTTCCCATTTGGAGAATGACAGCTCCTCATCCAGACTACTTCTTCACACTGACCAACTACTTCACCCCGCTTAAGCTGTACATCTTCTTGGTCAAGGTTGACTACCTTCACTATTGCCGTCTTGTTGCTTGTAACCAAAGTTCTTGCTGTCAGAAATTTCCTTGGCCCGTTCTTCCCTGTCTCTTCAATCAACACACAACGATGCCTCTTCTTCTCGCTGTCTACAGGTAACATCACCGGAACCAACTTCTGAGAACGCGCAGGAATATTGATGGTTTTCAAGCATGTCACTTCACCGACGGGACCACCCAGTATAAAGATTTCTTCCTGGCCACACTTGAAAATTCCTCTCGTTATGTCAATCCGGCAGTTATATTTCTTCATAAAGTCCAGTCCTAGTATGCATTCATCCATTATCTCAGCCACAATGACTTGATGAGTATACGACGTCTCGCCAACCATCATCCTGACTGAGAGTTCACCAAGGACAGGTATTCGCTGGCCAGAGGCGGAGAGTAGCCGACACTTAGTATCTCTGCTATACTTGATATTCGCTGCTTTCACCAGTGCCGGATTGATCACCGTTCTAGACGCTCCAGTATCAAGGGTCATCTTACAGTCTTGATCATTGACACAGCCCAATATCACCAAACTGTTCCCGTTACAGGCTTGTGAGATGGTCATTGTCGGGGCTTTCTCCTCTCTAGCCAGCACCTGCCCCCCGGTCCTGGCTAATGCTCGTTTCCCTGGACGTTTGCGGCAGAAGCCTCTGCCTGCCTCTTTTCTTCCTTCCTCAGCGGGCAACTTAATCTCAAATGGCCCCTTTTCCCGCAGCCATAACAAATCGGTCCAGTACTCCTTCCGACGGGTGCTTTAATGACCTTGACGTCCTCATTTGCTTCCGCAATCTCACGAAGTCGATGAGTTTGGCGCGTATCCTGGCGGCAAGCTTCAACTTCTAGAGCGTTCGCCAAGGCATCCTTGAGAGACGTGTGGTGTTGAAGTCTCACCGCTGTTCTCACTTCGATATCTCTGATGCCGTCGACGAATGCTTGCACCAGGTTCATTTCCACCGTCTTCGGATCTACACTGGGATAGGCCTTGCGGACGAGCTTCTCGATTTCAAGGGCCCACTGCTGAAGTCCCTCTCCAGAACGCTGGACCCTATCACGCAGCTGAGCGCGGAACACGTGCTCCAGGTGTCGCTCTCCATAGCGAGACTCCAACGCATCCAGCAGGTCCTTGAAACCACCACTCGGAGTCGGCAGCGCCTCTATTACTGACAGTGCTTGACCTCGGAGCGCCACCGTCAGTGCAGTCAAACACTGTTCATCAGTCCAACCATTGGCAGCCGCAACAGTCTGGAACTGATGTCTATACGCCGACCAGGATGTTGTTCCGTCGTAGGGAGGAACCTTCACACGAGGACCATGGACAGCTACTACATTCTCACCGGAGACAACCTTGACCGGTCGTGATTCAAGCTGCAGAACCCTTTTCTCCATTCCGCGGAAGTCGGTCTTCATGTCATCGATATCTTTCTCAATAGTGGTTACCTGCTCCTTCATCTGCTCTACGTCTTTTTCCACAGTAACCACCCGACCACTGACTTCATTGACCGCAGTGAGAACTTGTGAGAACTTAGTTTGCTGTTCCTCGCGCAACTCACGAACTTCTTGTTTCACAACACCCTGTACCTCCGAATGTATGTTTTTTTTAACATCCTGTACCTCCGAATGTATGTTTTTCACAACATCCTGTATGCTTTGTTGTGCTTCACGCATGCTTTGAAACATTTCAACTATCATCGTCAAGTCAGTATTAGTTGCGGCCGCCGGCGCCGTTGATGTAGACGGCGCGTTAGTCACTGCGGACGTCTCCTCTGGAATGTCACTCCGAGGGTTCGTGACCGATGAACTCATTTCCGACAGCTGTTCACCCTCTGCGGCTTTCTGAGCGCGTGTCTTCACACCCTCTCTTCCGTCTTCCTTCGGCATAACTGGCATCTTCAAATCCACTTCTGTCACCAATTGTTACGTACCGGGTTCTTAATTTGATAAATACCAGTCACACTTTCGTGCAATAAGGTGTAATTATATTTATTGACCAATAACGCACTTTACACAACACAACAAACACTATCGATAATTAACTATCGATACTCGCACTAATTAACAACACTAATTTACTCCGTTATAGTAACACTGTCCACACCGTTAAGCTTATTTCCGTAATCCGTATATCACTGCACTGTCGTATTTAATTTCTTCGCTCTAGTATTTCGCTTGTTCTCGCTTTAGTTCTTCGCACTCGAATAACTCCGTAGCACGCGTCGCTCTTTATATATGCCAAATCTCAAATACGCGAATATTACAGAAAGTTCTAGTACCACATTCTCGAAAAGTCGATATTCGAGAAACATCTAGTAATTCCTTTACTTATTAGAATACTAGTAACGCCATCTGTTATCTAGTAGTGGCAAATCCTATCTCCTACTTGCGAACAGATGTCGTAACAGTATGTATGTATGTATGTTGTTAACGGTGAGGGAAACATTGTAGAGAATGGCGATCGATAGTCTCTGTCTACCCTAACGCGCTGTGGCGTGAGTAAATGTATTTTATATTGCCATTTCGTTGCATTCATGACTGTTTATTTGATCGTTTATTTTGTTCCTTATTTTTACTATTTATATCAGCACGGTAACTCGTAAAACGACGTGATAGCTCAATGGGTAGAACACCGGTTAAAGTGCAAGCGACTAGTGTTCAAATCCCGGGTCGGGCCTACACCAATTTGTATTTTCTAAAGACATATATGTGTGGTTAATTTATCATGGTTGTTAACAGTGAGGGAAAACATCGTGAGGAAACCCACATGGCTGAGTTGTACTTAGTCATGTGACAGTGTATTCGTACAAAACGGCGATAGGCCTGCCCCCTATCACGTGAGTACACTGTCCAGGCAAAACGTGGGTACTCTGAACACCAGGTGACAAAGTCACGTGATGTTCAGAAGTATTAGTACCTCTGCCAACCCCCTCGGGAATATTCGGCTTGAACGTTTATGTTATGTTATGTCAGTACGGTAACTCGTATGTTTTCTAATAAATTTTTCTTGCTATTTTTTCAGTATTTTTTTTATGTACAATATACATTTTTTTTCTTTTCTATCCTATAGTACATATACATACATACCTAGCCGTGGTCAACGCAACAGCACAACCCTCCACTCCGCTCAATTTCAAAACCGTCTTCTCTATCTTATTAACGCAGGACGCACACGTCATGCCTTTTATCTGAAAATATAATACATTTATTGTAGGAAGAAAAGATTTGATGGTTTTTATGCTATGAATAAGGTAGAAAACAAATATACATACATATACGGCTACAAATCCCAGGAAGGGGTAGCCAGAGCTGAGATATTATAAATTCTTCAGCCACTTTTGGAAAGTTGTGTGTGGAAAAGATGGTAAAATAAAGGTTGTTGGTGATGGGTCTCCAACCGCATCGCCCAAAAATCCCTTAATAGCCCCAATACCGTTAGTCACCTCTTACGTACACCCACCGGAAGAAATGGGGTAGTGCTATTCTAAACCGTATTATCGTATGTATGTATTATATAGATTTCTACACTACCCTCAGATATTACTCACCCCAATCTCAACCTCACTGATGCCAGCAGTATCCTTATCCTCAATCACGTCTGAGGGAAACCCGAGTTCGGTGATAGAGTTGGCTATATCTATAGACGATATTTTACTGCAGTCGTATTTTACTTCGGCTTTCGCTGCTAATAAGGCTATGAGGATTGAGTCGACGCCTGAGGGAAAAAAATAAAATTATAACTATGCTGACTTACAGATATAACACATTGGTAATGAACAATTGTTTTTTTTTTTAATATGTGTTATTGTCTTGTGTAAATTTTACCAAATACATTATTTAACCAACCAATCGATATAGCTCAGTGGGTAGAACACCGCTTATCGTGCAGACAATGAGGGTTCATCTACATCCCGAGTCTCGTCTACACCTATTTGTCTTTTTTAAAGTCACATGTTACACTCACAACAATACGCTGAGTTAGCAACCCTTTTGTTGCCAGACTTTTGAATTTTAATCTTGCTTTACTGTACTTGCTATTTGTTTTTCTGTTGTAAGTTTGTATACATATAATTAATTTTATCATGATGTTGAGGACAAACATCGTGAGTAAACCCACATGACTAAGTTGTACTACCCCTTTAGAGAATTAAGATATCACTATAAGTAACTAATCATTTAAATTTTGTTACTTGCTATATGTGAAAAATTTATTGCAAACCAATTCTATTTTATAATTATTTAAATGAATGAACTGACCGAATCATTCCAGAAATGACAATAGGCTATTTGACTGCAATAAAAATATTCATTTCTTAGATTTCATTAGTCTTAATATTTCTTTTTTGGAGCCATATGTAATAATGCGACATAAAAATATTGCATTATTTCTCTAAAATCCGTCTTTTAAAATAAGTATGTTTGATGCAACTGTCACGTGACTAAAAACGATCGTGATTGGCTATTTCTATAATGACGTAGATTGCACATAAACAGACTGTGTATCGCTTCGCTCATTGGTGTTTAATGCGGAATTGACGTCATTTGTGCTACAGCCGCCATATTTCTTAAAGTCGCGTTTTCGCGGCACAATTAAATATTGCATTTTCTTTTTCGATTTTTTTATAAAATAGCTAAAATGAAGAAAGAAAAATATTTTTTTAGGGCTCCTTATAAACAAATTAACACCGTAAGATAGTTTTCAAAACTTAGTCAAATAGCCTATTATTAAAACAATTCAAAGACCGAATGAATAGAATGAACGAATGAGTACAATGTATGAATGAATAATATATTTCTATATTTAAACTTTTTTGTTGAAAATAATAATTTAATTAAATAACTAACCATATAGTTCAGTAAAATGTTTCTCTATAGCGGCGACACACGACACATAAGTCATTACTTTCACTTCTAACGTACGTTTTGATAAACAACACAGTTCTAGTTACCTCTTTAGAGAATTCGGTCACAACTATAAGTAACTAATTATGAACCTTGCAAATTAAGGTACTTATGCATGTATATACCACAGAATATTCTGACTGAATCAATAAATATACTACTATAAAAGAATGAATGAATATAATGAACGAATGAGTGAAATATATGGATGAATGATATTTTACTATTTTTGAACTTTTTTGTTAATAATAAGAATTTATTTAAATAACTAACCATATAGTTTAGTACAATGTTTCTCTATAGCGGCAACGCACGACGCACAAGTCATTCCTCTCACTTCTAACGTACACTTTGATAAACATCCCAGTTCTATCTACCTCTTACAGAGAATTCATTCATATCATAACTATAAGTAAATAAATATGTAACTTAAGCAAATTAAATATTCTGACCGAATCAATATAGATACTACTACAAATGCAATGCTAAAAAAATGAATTAATATAATGAACGATTGAGTAGTATGAATGAATGAATGAATGATATATTTCTATATTTAAATTTTTTAGTTGAAAATAATAATTTAATTAAATAACTAACCATATAGTTTGGTACAATGTTTCTCTATAGCAGCAACACACGACGCACAAGTCATCCCTTTCACTTCCAAAGTACATTTGGATAACTGCTGTTCTTGTTGGGTTATTGAGCCCTGGAACATTTTATGATAAATTACTATTTAACTATAAAAAAACATTATTTATTTAAGTTATTATTATTAATATAATTTATCATAGTTGCTAACGGTGAGGGAAAACATCGTGAGGAAACCCACATGGCCGAGTTGTACTTAGTCATGTGACAGTGTATTCGTACAAAACGGCGATAGGCCTGCCCCCTATCACGTGAGTACACTGTCTAAGCAAAACGTGGGTACCTTCTCTGGAAACTAGATGGCGCTTGCCATGTGAGTTCAGGAGTATTGGTACCTCTGCCAACCCCTTCGGGGATAAACGGCGTGAACGTTTATGTTATGTTTATGTTATGTTATTATTATTAACACATTCCTCTTCTGCCTATTATTTCAATAAATGTTAAAAAATATAGTAAGTCTTATAACCATAGATCGGATAATCGGATGCATATTTACCTAAACTTATTTTTTGTCTAAGAAAATATGGAGACGGCTTCTTTTTTCGGAATTGTCTTTTTCAATGTCGGGATTCGAAAAAAATCAGGGATTTTGAACTAATCGGATATAAAACAAATTACGAATTTACGAGTTAGTTGGTTACCTACCTATCAAATTATAATATTAATTTATATTATTATTATTTTTATAAAATAACTAGCTACTAAGCTTCGAACCAAACTCCAAAACTAAATCACGATGCAAATCAGAATCCGTTGTTGAATAGCCAAATCGTTAGAAAATTGCAAAGGAACACAAAACACACCCGTACGCATGGCAAGCAAAGCGACGAATATTTTCAAGTAACTAATAGATAGATAAGATAACAAAAGACATGCATTACCGGGGTTTCTTGCACCTATCTGCACACAAACTGGTTTTGAGAATGCCGTCTCACTCGCACAAGCAGCCAAAGTTACCTATCCGTCTCACTCGCACATTCACATTTATAACGCTTTTTTGAACATAACGAGAATTGTAAATTCAAAACTGAAATTGATCTCCATTTATTTTTCGATATATTCCATAATAGTTAAAATCTTAACGTTAGTAAATGTGCAGCTAAGTGCACAACAAGCTTTACAATGTTATTCAAATATTGTTCTCAACGCAAATAATTACGGCTCCTCATTTAAAAACCTTTATTTGAGTGTGCTTTCAATTATATTTATAACCAAAACGCTAACGGTATTCATCCCGAAACATTGGTTTTTTTTCCATACAAGTAATGTACATACAAATAATATATTGTAATAGAAAACACTACAAACGTAATGAAAATACATTTAATTCTATATTCCGAACATTAAATGCATCAATTCCTAATTCCCGAAATATTTACGATAAAGAAGTGCTTTCCATACTAAGCCGCCGGTCAACTTTAGGCAAATATGCATCCGATTATCCGATCTATGCTTATAACTAGACCCCGTTATCTTTGTAGCATTTTGGTGGCACCTGATTTTAGTGATGGGGTAATGAAAAAAATAAAAATAAAAATCCGGGATATATGACGATACAAAATATAGATAATTTGTTAAAAAATAAAGAAACAGAAGTTAAAGAATCAGTAAACAAAAAAACTTTACAAAACTTCAAAATGATGAACTTTTTGCCACTAACATCGGTAGAAGTTGAACGATCTTTTTCTTGCTTAAAATGGATATTTTCTAATAGGAGACAAAGCCTTACTCCCGTAAATATGGAACGAATCCAAGTTATTTACTACGAGTGTCACATACTAAACAAATGTCAATGTGAATAAAATATATGAATGTAAATATATAAAATATTAATGTACCTACTTATCTATTTTATTATAATAATAAATAATAATAAAGACAACAGAGATTAATTTAAAAAAGATCGTTCAACTTCTACCGATGTTAGTGGCAAAAAGTTCATCATTTTGAAGTTTTGTAAAGTTTTTTTGTTTACTGATTCTTTAACTTCTGTTTCTTTATTTTTTAACAAATTATCTATATTTTGTATCGTCATATATCCCGGAGTTTTATTTTTATTTTTTTATTACCCCATCACTAAAATCAGGTGCCACCAAAATGCTACAAAGATAACGGGGTCTACTTATAACTAGACCCCGTTATCTTTGTAGCATTTTGGTGGCAACTGATTTTAGTGATGGGGTAATTGATAATAAATTTTACGAACTTTTAAAACTTTTTACGAACGATGTTAATTTCGCAACGAACGCAATGGACTTTGTCACCGCGAAGTTCTAGTTCACAATGGTCTTCTATGATTTTGTTAATTGTAGTGATAAAAATAATATATTTTTTGCAATACGTGACAAGAAAATTCTAAAACATGTTGTGAAGATTGTATGTCAAAGTCACTCTTGACATTGATGCATTTGTCATTTAACGATTAGGTTTATCAAAGAGGTCAACTCTCTAAGTCGATTCAAGTAATTATTAGAATTAATTAATTAATAGAATTATTTATTTTATTAAATAATTCTAATGTAATTTTTCAAGAATTTATACTACCTACGCATTTAACTTCTTTTGGTAAAATTTTAATGTCTTTCTCTATGGGAGTCTCAGGGACCTACATCAGTACTAATGACAAAAAACAAGGTGTCAGTGCTTGAGGGTTAATATTAATAGTTAAAAAATGCGTAGGTAGTATAAATTCTTGAAAAGTTACATTAGAATTATTTAATAAAATAAATAATTCTTTTAATTAATTAATTCTAATAATTACTTGAATCGACTTAGAGAGTTGACCTCTTTGATAAATCCAATCATTAAATGACAAATGCATCAATGTCAAGAGTGACTTTGACATACAATCTTCACAACATGTTTTAGAATTTTCTTGTCACGTATTGCAAAAAATATATTATTTTTATCACTACAATGAATAAAATCATAGAAGACCATTGTGAACTAGAACTTCGCGGTGACAAAGTCCATTGCGTTCGTTGCGAAATTAACATCGTTCGTAAAAAGTTTTAAAAGTTCGTAAAATTTATTATCAATTACCCCATCACTAAAATCAGTTGCCACCAAAATGCTACAAAGATAACGGGGTCTACTTATAACTGACGTTGATTTTAAGGAATTGAACGTCGTAATGACTAATTAATATGTGTTACAAAACAACAGAAAATTTATTTGGCAGCCTAAATCACAACTGGTTTAAACTCGCACATGCGCAATGGCTGCTATGGTCATGTAGTTCTATCTTAATTTAAAAAAAAGAGGTCATTTATCAATTAAAAAAATATTGAATGAATTTTAAGTCATCTATACGGATCCCTATATATTTAATTGAAAGCCGATTAAAAAAAACTATCGCATTAATGTGTAATGCTA
Source organism: Bedellia somnulentella (assembly GCA_963576735.1). Classification (NCBI taxonomy): domain Eukaryota; kingdom Metazoa; phylum Arthropoda; class Insecta; order Lepidoptera; family Bedelliidae; genus Bedellia; species Bedellia somnulentella. The sequence goes on from OY755199.1 coordinate 708,751, forward strand.
AAAAACCAGTGTTCATAAGCTACGCTTAATTGAATGCTATAAAACGTATTTTATGAGCAAATGATCATACATACAAACATATATTCACGCCATTAGTTCCCATTGGGGTAGGCAGAGACTATTGATCGCCACTTCGTACGATCCTGACAAACCTCTCTAGCTTCGTTTACATCCATCAATCTTTTCATACATGCTCTTTTATTCTTCCTTCTTTGGACGCCAGCCTTTTTGAGCAAAAGTGTTGAAAATATAAGTGTTTTACTAACTGTTTTAGCTAAATAAAATACAATTTATACTTACGTTACCCGTATTTTTATTATTAAGTAATTTTGGCACTTTAGGACGGTCGCCGGACCCCTGCATTTCAGTCTTTTTCGTTTCTGGAAAAAAAAACGTATTATTTTTGAAATATATGTAAATGTTAATGAAAATATTAAGAGTGACACTACACAGCAGCTTGCTGTGTGGTGTCGGCTTAGAATAGCACTACCCCATTTCTTCCGATAGGTGAACGTAAGAGGCGACTAACGGTATTGGGGCTTTTAAGGGATTTTTAGGCGATGCGGTTGGAGACCCATCAACAACAACCTTTATTTTACCATCTTTTCCCCACGCAACTTTCCAAAAGTGGCTGAGGAATATCATATTCCTTAGTTCTGGCAACCCTATCTAAGGATTCATAGCCGTGAGTATATTAATGTATGTACATGTATTAAAAGTGATTAAAAGATCATGAAACAAATAAATAAAATGTTATTGTGACCCCAAAGACAATATTTACACAACTTATTTATACCCCTATTCAAAGTATGAATTAATCAATTGCTTATTGCTAGAAGAAATTTATAGAGCCATGGTAATGTCAGTAGAGGGTGACCAAAAAGCACACACTTAATAACATACATACATACATATACTCACGGCTATAAATCCCTAGACGAATTAGAAATTCCTCAGCCACTTTTGGAAGTTGCGCGGGGAAAAGATGGTAAAATAAAGGTTGTTTGTGATGGGTCGCCACCCGCATCGCCCAAAAATCCCTTAAAAAGCCACAATACCGTTAGTCGCCTCTTACGTACACCCACCGGAAGAAAAGGGGTAGTGCTATTCTAAGCCGACACTACACAGCACTTAATAAAGTAGATAAAATAATCAAATAGAGAATGTACTAAAAGAGCAGGCGCCCTAAGTATGCAGAATAAATGGGCATGTATAAAAAGAGTGATCAATGTAAATAATTCTCGAGAGGTTATCCAGTGTAGCGATCGACAGTTTCTGACCACAGTTTCTTGGGATTTATAGCCGTGAATATATGTATGAATGTATGAAATACTCACCCACATAAGCCTCCCCATCCACACTAACAATTTCGACATCGAACCCCAAATCGTATATCCTCTCCTTGATAACCTCCACGTCTATCGTCTTGGGCAGGTAATGAACCCGCGCCTGCTTGTCTTGGAGGCTCACTTTGATTTGCACTACGCCGGGGAGCTCGGATATTGTGGCTGGTGGAAAAAAACACTAATCTGAACACCAGTATAGCAGGCACGAGCGCTATTTTATCGACGCGATAACGGTTAGAGTGAGATGGCAGTATACGATACTAAGTAAGTGCGTAAGAGATGGCTGCTTTATCCCACGCGTTAACTAGTTTAAACACGGCTCGTGCTTGCCCTTCAGGTGACGGTGTCACGTAATGTTTCGAAGTATTAGTACCTCTGCCAACTCCTTCGGGGATATACGGTGTGAACGTTTGAATTTTGAGTCTTTAAGTTGAGGACATTTTTTTAAGTCATTTTTACAGTATTTGTCTTTACTGGGGTGGCAAAGGTACTAATACTTCTGAAAATTAAGTGCGAATGGTATGTTGTTTATTATAATAAAGATACATACATACATACATATACTCACGGCTATATTTCCCTAGAAGGGGTAACCAGAGCTAAGGAATTATAAATTCCTCAGCCACTTTTGGAAATTGAGTGGGGAAAAGATGGTGAAAATAAAGGTTTTTGGTGATGGGTCTCCAACCGCATCGCACAAAAATCCAATAAAAAGCCCCAATACCCTTAGTCGCCTCTTACGACACCCATCCGTAGAAAGGGGTAGCGACATTCTAAGCCGGCAGTATAATAAAGATGCCTTGAAATTTTCCGACAGAAGTAGCAACACAGAACTGAGACGAAATTACGTCCACCGAAATGACTCAGTTTCTGTCTAGCTTCAATTGTAGTTACTTTTTATTTATTGTAAATTGATAAAATCATCATCATCATCCAATAGACGTCCACTACTTGACATCATCTTCCAAAGATTTCAACAACGACCAGTCCTGTGCTGCCCTCATCATTTTCTTCCTGCAACCTTAAACAAGTCCATACGGTCCATTTTTTGGGAGGCCTACTCTCACTAAGTCGCCTGCCCTCCATAATGTGAATGTCATGCTTAAAAAAATTTAGTACTTGCATACACAAGTGACACTGTTCAATAGTATTAACACAATTCTTAGACAAGTCATCCCCTCCAAAGAAATGACGCAGCTCCACTCAAGTTAAAATTTTGTCTTATCCATTTGATGTAAATTGATATAAACATAAAGAAATCAAAAAGATATTCATATTTTTAAAAATTAAGTATAATAAAACTTTACCTTCAATAGTACTATATTAACACAGGACTGGCACGTTATCCCGTCCACGGAAATGACTCATTTCAACTCAAGCTTCGATTTCAGTTTACACATAAAACGTAAATCGATAATTACACAAAGGTATGTTATATTCTTATTATATTTATAAAATAAGTATAAAATTTTACCTTCAATAGTACAAACACAGGACTGACACGTCATCCCGTCCACGGAAATGACGCAACTCTTCTCAAGCGGGTAACTTCCTCCGGGCTCGTGATTCGCCACGTCTATTAATGTTTTTGTTGGGATGGCGTCTTTTTGTAAGAGATGATCTTAATAATATAAGAATTAAATATTACCTTCAATAGTACTAACACACGACTGACACGTCATCCCGTCCACGGAAATGACGCAACTCTTCTCAAGCGGGTAACTTCCTCCCGGCTCGTGATTCGCCATGTCTATCAACAGCTCTGTCGGGATGGCGTCTTTTTGTAACAGGTTTCTGGAAAAGATTTATTTGTTAATCAATCATAGACATTCATTTTTAGAATGAAGAATGTGGGTTTCCTTAACAATTAAGAACAAGTTTGACTTGACAACGTCTGTGGCCGAGTGGATAGGTGACCTTCTTGGTCCGGAGGCTGCGGGTTCGATCCCCGCTGAGAGCAATATTTATGTGATGAGCATAAATTATTGTTTCTTAGTCTTTGATATTATTTATATGTCAATAATATAGCTGTGTAGTGTCAGCTTAGAATAGCATTACCCCATTTCTTCCGGTGGGTGTACGTAAGAGGCGACTAACGGTATTGGGGCTTTAAAGGGATTTTGGGCGATGCGGTTGGAGACCCATCACCAACAACCTTTATTTTACCATCTTTTCCCCACTCAACTTTCCAAAGGTGGCTGAGGAATTTCTCATTCCTTAGCTCTGGCTACCCTATCTAGGGATATATAGCTGTGAGTATATGTATGTATGTATGTCAATAATATAATATTCAATATCTTGAGTTAGTATCCCATAAAAGTTCATCTAGTTAGCTCCAAACAACTTGATCTGTGTATAATATGTCGATATATGTATTACAGATACATTTGTTTTCTTGCCGGCACCCCCTGAGTTAGCAGCTATTTCATTTACTCTTAGTTCAAATTCAATGAGAAACATCGACGGAAAAACAGAACATCTTTATTGTTGCTAGTGGAACCTTTACAGTTTTGATGAAAACATAGTATATTGTTAGTTTTTTTTTATTGTAACAAAACATAGTATAAACGTTCACGCCGTTTATCCCCAAAGGGGTTGGCAGAGGTACCAATACTTCTGAAGTCACATGGCAGCGCCATCTAGTGTCCAGAGAAGGTACCCACGTTTTGCTTAGACAGTGTACTCACGTGATAGGGGGCAGGCCTATCGCCGTTTTGTACGAATACACTGTCACATGACTAAGTACAACTCAGTCATGTGGATTTCCTCACGATGTTTTCCCTCACCGTTAACAACCATGATAAATTAACCACACATATGACTTTAGAAAAGACAAATTGGTGTAGGCCCGACCCAGGATTGGAACTCACGCCCTTCTGTATTCGGGCGGGTGTTCTACCCACTGGACTATTATGTCGCTTTTCATTGTAACTATCAGAATTATTCAACATCATTTTTAAAAAAATATTTGGTAATTACAGCCGTGAGTATATGTGAATACATTTTACGATAAAGTACCATCCACATTTTTTTGCTTAGTTTTTAGAACTTTCTGTAGGGTATTTTTTCCAATTTTGTTTTTTTGTTACTGCGCTAAATTTCTTTCTTTCTTTTTTTAAATTCCCAAAGGAGTGGTAGAGGTATTTTTAACTTTAATTTATTCCACTCTCTTAGTCTCCTCTGTGCCACGTCCCAAGTGTCGAACCCCATATCCTTGATGTATCGCCGCACCTCGTTCGTAACCGTACACCGCCGCACCGTAAATTTTGTGTTTACTATTGAGTTCGGACTTTATTATTTTTAATTAATTTGATTATATTTCTTGCTTGGTTAACTTATTTATTTAACGCCATCTGTGTTCTAATGTACCATCAACTAAATATGAATGTTCCACTCACTTAGTCTCCTCCTGTGCGGCGTCCCAGGTGTCGAACCCCATATCCTCGATGTGTCGCCGCACCTCGTCCACGCTGGTCAGCTCGCTGTCGAACTTTACATAGCCCGCGGACTCTGATAGGATCACCTGGAAAGAGATGTAAGGGAGTTAGTTCATTTGGTCTTTTTTTATTTTTGCGGTGAGGTGTCGGCTTAGAATAACACTACCCCATTTCTACACGTGGGTGATCGTAAGAGGCGACTAAGGGTATTGGATCTTGGGATAATGCTTTTCGAGACCCATCACCAACAACTTTTATTTCACCACCTTTTCCGAGCTCAACTTCAAAAAGTGGATGAGGAATTTTTCATTTATAAGCTCTGGCTACCCCTTCTAGGGATTTTTGGCCTGAGTATATGTTAGTATGTGTGTTTATTTGGTCTAAAAACTAAATTATAATTAATAGGTGGTGACTTTTGATAATTGCGACTAAAACAAAAGATGAGGGAGTGACATACATATACTCACGGTTATATTTCCCTACTACTAGAAGGGCTAACCAGAGCTACAGAATTATAAATTCCTCAGCCACTTTTGGAAGTTGAGTGGGTAAAAGATGGTAAAATAAAGGTTTTTGGTGATGGGTCTCCAACCGCATCGCCCAAAAATCCAACAAAAATCCCCAATACCCTTAGTCGCCTCTTACGACACCCGTGGGTAGAAAGGGTTAGTGCCATTCAAAGCGACTATACTGCGATTTAAATTCCACTTATACTTTTTATATCACACACATATGCTCACGGCTATAAAACCCTAAACGGGGCTTCAGAATCGGAAAATTCTTTAATCACTTTTGGAAATTAAGTGAGGAAAGGCTTGTAAAATAAATATTGTTGGTGATGGATCTCCAACCACACCGACCAAAAATCACGATCACCCACGGGAGGAAATGGGGAAGTGCTATTCTAAGCAATCACTTCACAGCAATATTATTACATTTTATTATATATATTAATTCTTTTTTACATAACGATATTTGCGGACTGGGACTTTTTATTGGATTATTGGGCGATGCGGTTGGAGACCCATCACCAAAAACCTTTATTTTACCGCCTTTTCCCCACTCAACTACCAAAAGTGGCTGATGAATTTATAATTCCTCGGCTCTGGCTACCTCTTCTAGGGAATTATAGCCGTGAGTATATGAATGGATGTTTGTTTGCATAACGAGTCATACGATTTTTTTTATTGCCAGTTTAACGCATAATTGCATAAAAATGTAATCGTGTAATCGTTTTTATGCTTCATTTGAAGTAATTTCACGAACAAAATTTAAAAGATGAAAATCTAACGAAGAAATAAAATAACATGTATAATAATATTGTTGAATGTGAAGAAAGTGAGGGAGGTTTGTCAGGAGGGAAAGAGAGTTGCAATCAAAAAACTTTAATGATTCTTATGATACGCGGCATTTATCAAAATGAGTCATCTGCTCTGCAATCGTAATCTCAAACTACCCACAAGATGCCGTTTAGTGCGGTGTTACATATTTTCAGTTCTTCTGTACGGAGTAGAAGCATGGACACTAACTTAGTCCTTGTGTAAGCGGTTAGAAGCCTTCGAAATTTGGAACTACAGAAGAATGTTAAAAATATCCGAGTAAGAAACGAAACGGTTCCGCAGAGAATGCACAAAGATTTGGAGTTGCTGAAAATTATAAAGATTCGCAAGCTACAATACATGGGCCACATACTGCGCAATAGAAAATATGACCTCCTCCAATTGATCCTGCAGGAAAAAATACAAGGTCGCAGAAGACCGGGCCGTAGGAAAATCCACTGGCTTCGAAATCTGTCCGAATGGGTCAACTAAAGTTCCATCGAATTGTTCCGCGCCACAACACCACGGGCCAAAATGGCCATAATGATAGCCGACCTCCGATAGGAGATGGCACCCGCACGAAAGAAGAAGATACATTAGTAACAGTCACTCAAACTCAAACACTCACGCCGTATATCACTGAAAGGGTTGGCAGAGCTACTAATACTTCAGAACATCACGTGACATTGTCACCTGGTATTCAGAGTACCGACGTTTTGCTTAGACAGTGCCCTCATGTGATAGGGGGCAGGCCTATCACCGTTTTATATTAATACACTGTACAACTGAGTCATGTGGGTTCCCTCACGATGTTTTCCCTCACCGTTAACAACCATGATAAATTAATCACACATATGACTTTTGAAGATAAATTGGTGTAGGCCTGATCCGGGATTTGAACCCTAATCGTCTGTAAGTTAGGCGGTGTTCTACCCACTGAGCTATCTAACCAACAAATATTCGTCGTTTTCTAAAATGCAACAAATGATTTAATGGAAATTTAATTTGATACAACAGCTTCCAGTACAGCTCTAATCTGAGGATTTCTGGATATCGACTAGATCTATTCTTTCGTCGTTCGGGTAACTTACATCGAAACTATGATAACGCAATTCACAATTTCAAAACATTACATTTCATTTGCGCTGTAATCTATCAACAACGGTGCTGTTTGCAGCAAATGCTGAGACTGTTCGTTTTTGCCGTTTGTTTAATATAGATTAACATATTGTTCACATTTGTACATATTTAAGGCAAATAAAACAATTTTCAATTTCAATTAAAGCGTGTAGTTTAGTGTCGAGAAAATACATACATACATATACTCACGGCTATAATTCCCTTGAAGGGGTAGCCAGAGCTAGGGAATAAGACATTCCTCAGCCACCTTTGGAAGTTGCTTGGGGAAGAGATGGTGCATAAAGGTTGTTGGTGATGGGTCTCCAACCGCATCGCCCAAAAATCCCTTAAAAGCCCCAATACCGTTAGTCGCCTCTTACGTACACCCACCGGAAGAAATGGGGTAGTGCTATTCTAAGCCGACACTACACAGCAAAATAATGTCGGGAAAACAATAACTAATTTATTTACTCCCGCGGGGGTTGTGTTTGATTGGAGTGTCTTTAAAAAGTTACCCACGGTGATACACATATTATTGCTTGGGCAATATGATGCTGTGTAGTGTCGGCTTAGAATAACACTACCCCGTTTCTACCCGTGGGTGATCGTAAGAGGCGACTAAGGGTATTGGGGCTTTTTTAGTGATTTTTGGGCGATGGTTGGAGACCCGTCACCAAAAACATTTATTATTACCATTTTTTCCCCCATCAACTTCCAAAAGTGGCTGAGGAATTTCTCATTCCAAAGCTCTGGCTACCCTGTTAAGGGATTTATAGCCGCGAGTATATGTATGTATGTAATATGATGGGAATTCTCAAAAAGCTTTGCAATTAAAATAAGAGATCGATAAAAAAAATACCACGAAATTCTCACCTAGAAATACACTCTTTCTATTTGAGCAATAAAACGAAAGTTTCTAAAGACCTCTTTTGCAATAAAATAAGACATTATTTTACTAAAGTACCCACCTTCACCTCCTTTACTCCAGGTATTTTGCACACTCCTGTCTCCACGGTGCTGACACAGGACTGACACGTCATGCCGTGGATGGGGATGCGGGTACCCACTACGGAGGACTTTATGGGGGGACTAGAACTGCATCGTGCACTGACATTAAGACATTGATTGGCTAGTCGTAAGCATATTCTGTTAGACTGCACTCTACTGTGGGCTCGCTCGCACATAGCAGCGTCTCACTCATATCCTACATGGCGGTATATGAATGATTTTCGAGTTAGGCATAGATACAAATTATAAGTCGGTACAAGGCAGGGTGTACTGGCCAGTATATCTTTGCTGTTTCCTCAATAGCAACATTTGCCGTTTTTTACTCTTCTTTAAATGTCTGCAAAGACTGTCGTGTACTCTAAGGGGGTAGGAACTAGAATAGTGTCGTGTACTGACTGGATTTTAAGACACCGATTAACTGGCCGTAAGACTATTTATCGCTCCATCTACTGTTTTTCGCTTCTTCGCTCACTTCTTTTAATGTCATCATATTCTCCACCCCGAGGAAACATACTTAAAAAAAGGACCCATCTTGACACGCACCTCTATTAGTTCGCCAATAAAATGAAAATGTACAGTAGCTATTGGCTAAGAATATGTATATTTGTACGTTTGTATGTTATTTTGTGTGTATAGTTACATAACATAACATAAACGTTCACGCCGAATATAATCCCCGAAGGGGTTGGCAGAGGTACTAATACTTCTGGACATCACGTGACTTTGTCACCTGGTGTTCAGAGTACCCACGTTTTGCATGGACAGTGTACTCACGTGATAGGGGGCAGGCCTATCGCCGTTTTTGTACGAATACACTGTCACATGACTAAGTACAACTCAGCCATGTGGGTTTCCTAACGATGTTTTCCCTCACCGTTAACAACCATGATAAATTAACCACACATATGTCTTTAGAAAAGACAAATTGGTGTAGGCCCCGACCCGGGATTTGAGCACTATTCGCTTGCACGAGAACCGAGTGTTCTACCCACTGGGCTATCACGGTTGCTTTAGTTTAGTTGTGTTTAGTTCTAGGTTAGTTTTTAAGTTTTTTTAGTTATAAGTATTGGTTAGAGCTGAAAACCGGAGCTATCCGCTTTAAGTGGTTAGACCGAGCTCGTAACCATTTTGTCTTTTTTTTTATTGTTATTTAATTAGTTCTTCTTTTTTAACTTCTTTTCACTGCATTATTGTATAATTTTTTTTGTTGTATGTGTAAAAAGACAAATAAAATCTTTTTATTTATTTATTTATTATTTATGTCTTGAATGAGTATAAAAAATTACCTACCTTTAAAGACATCTTATTGCTTCTTAACTTAAGAAAAGTCCCACAAAGTACCTACCTTAAAACACACCGTTCTTCTTAGGCAGTAAAACGGAAGCATCAAAAAATTCCTTCTACAGTAAAAGCAACACTATTTCACTAAAGTACCCACCTTGACCTCCTTTACCCCAGGTATTTTGCCCACTCCTGTCTCCACGGTGCTGACACAGGACTGACACGTCATGCCGTGGATGGGGATGCGGGTACCCACTATGGACGACTCGTCCCTGGAACAAGAAATGGGGTTGAATTAGATTTGGTGATAATATGTCACACCGATGATACGAGACAACGATGGATGAGGGCAGCACAGAACCGGTCGTTGTGGAGATCTTTGGGGGAGCCTAAAGAGCATATTCCATTACACTTTGTAGTTTCTGAATTCAGACGTCCTTCGAAGTTACTGCCGCAGACGCTTGTTATTCCACTACACAAATTTGTCTACTTTTCAGAAGCCTAGCGTTCTGAACGTTATTCCACTAGTCTGAATTCAGATTCTGTGGCTCTCAGATTTTCTTCATTCAGACAAATGGAATAAGCTCTTAAGTCCAGCAGAGGACGTCTATAGGCTGATGATGATGATGATGTCCTAGAGAAGATGGATGGTAGTAAATTGGTAAAATAATAGAGCCAATGTGGAAGGTAATGTTAGTAGAGGACATCGGAGGAGACAAAATACATAGTCAATAAGGCAGGTGCCGAATGTGAAGAATAAAAGAGCATGTATGAAAAGATTGATGGATGTAACCGAAGCTAGAGAGTTTGCTAGGGTCATCAAAAGTGGCGATCGATAGTCTCTGATGTATTGTTTTTCATATTGTATGTGGTGTTATGTTAACATGAATAAACGAGTTATCTATCTATCTATCTATCTATCTATCTATCTCTACTTACCCCCATTGAAACAATGGGCGTGAGTATATATATACAGCCTATTTGTACAGTTTCGGGTCCTTCCCGTGGGTGGCTATGAGGTGACTTAGGGTTGACGCATTTAAAGAAGTGGTTAGGCGATACTATTGGAGACCGATCACCCAAGTCATTTTTACTATCTTCTCCCAAATCATCTTCGAAAAGTGGCTGAGGAATTTCTAATTTGTAGCCAGAGCTGAGAAATTTGCTGTGTTGTGTCGGCTTAGAATAACACTACTCCATTTCTGCCGGTGGGTGTACGTAAGAGGCGACTAGCGGTATTGGGGTTTTAAGGGATTTTCGGGCGATGCGATTGGAGACCCATCACCAACAACTTTTATTTTGCCATCTTTTCCCCACTCAACTTTCCAAAACTACCTACCCCTTCTAGAGATTTATAGCTGTGAGTATATGTATGTATGTATGTAGTAGCTTCAAAATTCTTGAGCCGCTTTCGGAGCTTCGTTGACAATCTTTTGCGGAAAACTAAATAATGGTTGGTCATTGGTCTACTGTGACATCACCCAAAATTCACTCAAAGGTTCCAATACCTTAAGTCGCCTCTTAAGACACATACATACATACATACATATACTCACGGCTATAAATCCCTAAAAGGGGTAGCCAGAGCTGAGAAATTAGAAATTTCTCAGCCACTTTTGGAAGTCTTAAGACACCCACACAAAAAAACAGATTAGGCCCGTTTTACCGACAGCCGTGAGTATATGTTTCTTACAATTTATCTGCCGTGTAGTGCCGGCTTAGAATGTCGCTACCCCTTTCTACCCACGGGTGTCGTAAGAGGCGACTAAGGATATCGGGGCTTTTTATTGGATTTTTGGGCGATATGGTTGGAGACCCATCACCTTCACCGCCTTTTCCCCACTCAACTTCCAAAAGTGGCTGAGGAATTTATTATTCCTTGGCTCTGGCTACCCCTTCTGGGGAATTATAGCCGTGAGTATATGTATGTATGTTGTATGTACAATTTATCTAAAGCCTAGAATAAATAAAACGGGTTAATGTTCGACCTACATCTATAGATAAGTTGATGCCATAAAAATGATAAGAAAAAACGATTGGATTAGAAATTTATTAAAAGGTATTTTATACATACGATTACTCAATACTTTCATTACAAAGATAATACAATTTTCTTTTCTTTATTTTTTCAAATTCTGTATCATTGTAAAATATTTGCAGCCGTGATAGCCCAGTGGGTAGAACACTCGGTTATCGTGCAAATGACTAGTGTTCAAATCCTGGGACGGGCCTACACCAATTTGTCTTTTCTAAAGACATATGTGTGGTTAATTTATCATGGTTGTTAACGGTGAGGGAAAACATCGTGAGGAAACCCACATGGCTGAGTGGTACTTAGTCATGTGACAGTGTATTCGTGCAAAACGGCGATAGGCCTGCCCCCAATCACGTGAGTACACTGTCCATGCAAAACGTGGGTACTCTGAACACCGGGTGACAAAGTCACGTGATGTTCAGAAGTATTAGTACCTCTGCCAACCCCTTCGGGGATATTCGGCGTGAACGTTTATGTTATGTTATGTTATGTAAAATATTTTAAACCTATCGACACACTCTTTTTCAACATAGAGCCAATATAACCTATTCAATGTCATTAAAGTTAACGACACGGTAAAAGAACTGTAGAAATCTATTAAAACAAGTCTAAGTTAACATAACATAATAATAATAATAATTTATTTTCTGAAATAAAACATTCCATATACAGGTGAGACAACACAAAAAAAAACACGACATTATTAAAAATCTTACACATCTACAGATAGAAATAAAATAAAATCAGGCAGTGTTAATTAAAATTAAAATCATATTAAGTTACATAATTTAATTAATACCTACTATTAATACCAACCCGTTCATTTACTACATACATATACTCACGGCTATAAATGAGCCAAGATGAGGTAGCCAGAGCTAAGGAAATAGAAATTCCTCACCCACTTTTGGAAGTTGTGAGGGGAAAAGACGGTAAAATAAAGGTTGTTGGTGATGGGTCTCCAACCGCATCGCCCAAAAATCACTTTAAAACCCCAATACCGTTAGTCGCCTCTTACGTACACCCACCGGAAGAAATGGAGTAATGAGTCACTATTCAAAGCAATGTTTCAGCAAAAACTGAAATGTTTTTTTATTAACATAAAGTTCTTACGGAAATAAGACCTTAATATTATAATTCAAATTAAACTATTCACTTAGACCACAATTAGTAATAGAAACACAAAGTTACGAAAAATACACAGTCGATGTCAGAATCTCATTATATTTTACCACACACACACAAAAACCACAACACAAAAAAACTATTTAAAACCTACAAATATCCTCCCGCCCTAACACCTAACTCACAAAGCGATCATAGATGAGACAAAGGCAGAACTGACACTCGCATAACCTGACAAGTTATCAAACACCACATAAGCTAGTTTATATAATAAAAGGAATGTTGATATTGTACGTACAATAATAATACGGTGACAATGAGTAGTTCGCTGTATTTGGGATGCAGATGCGTAACTCGATTGAAATGTGCAATAGAATAGACATAGAGTATCTTTGTACCGTGAGTCACTTTGTAATTGGTTTAATCTAATGATATCACGATTATTTTAGTACATTTTTTACTGAATAGCATATATACACTTACATGTATATATATATTATGTACCTACGATTATTAATCTTAAAAAAGGAGCAGCCTAAAAAAGAATTGGTAATTCTTCAGCCACATTTAGAAGTTGAGTCGAGAAAAAATTGTTAAACAAAGGTTGTTGATGAAAATCACTAGAAAATATCCGATTTCAACAGAAAAAAGAGGGTAGTTCTATTCTTATTTGTCACAAAACAGCATAGTTATTACAAGTAAAAAAAGCCAAGCAACCGTGATAGCCCAGTGGGTAGAACACTCGGTTATCGTGCAAACGACTAGTGGTCAAATCCTGGGTCGGGCCTACACCAATTTGTCTTTTCTAAAAGACATATGTGTGGTTAATTTATCATGGTTGTTAACGGTGAGGGAAAACATCGTGAGGAAACCCACATGGCTGAGTTGTACTTAGTCATGTGACAGTGTATTCGTCAAAACGGCGAAAGGCCTGCCCCCTATCACGTGAGTACACTGTCCATGCAAAACGTGGGTACTCTGAACACCAAGTGACAATGTCACGTGATGTTCAGAAGTATTAGTACCTCTGCCAACCCCTTCGGGGATATTCGGCGTGAACGTTTATGTTTATGTTTAAAAAAAGCTATATTCATAAAAAAACTTAACATTCATCTAAACCTCTGTTCTCTTAAAAAACGAATAAATTCCTAACCGCCTACTTTTTCTCAGATCGGTTAAGAACATGCTTAGCCTCGTTAAATCATGCTCGTGTTGACCTCAAAAATCGTGATTACGCCTCAACGGCTCGGCAGCGGTGCTCTGGTTAAGAGAAAGGTGGACCTTGAGTTACGTAACGCAGTGGACATGAGATTAATAGTTATATTGTCCACTGCGTTACGTATGTTGGTAAGTCGTGCTGTTTTAATATTAGTTGAAGGATTCGGAGGAAATTAATGAAATAGTTATATTACATACATACACACACTCACGACTCACTAATCCCTAGAAGGGGTAGCCAGAGCTAGGGAATTTGAAATTCCTCAGCCACGTGCCTCAGCCTCAGTGGGGAAAAGATGGTAAAATAAAGGTTGTTGGTGATGGGTCTCCAACCGCATCGCCCAAAAATCCCTTAAAAGCCCCAATACCGTCGCCTCTTACGTACACCCTCCGGAAGAAATAGGGTAGTGCTATTCTAAGCCGACACTACACAGCAATAGTTATGTTAATATATGAAAATAAGCTTTCTCACGAAAGTTGCGCTTACGAAGGTTCAAGAAGTTTTAAATTTAAGCATGAAAAATACATTGAATAAATATAAATTGCAGTGTAGTGTCAGCATAGAATAGCATTTCTTTTTGTTAGTTTAGTAAGTGGTGACTAGGGGTATTGGGGAGTTTAAGGGATTATTGGGCGATGCGGTTGGAAACTCATTACTCATCATCATTTAGTTTACCCTTATAGCAAAGACATTTCTAATTTTAAACACCTAGCCCCCCCTTTTTGTTATTTATAGTCGTGAGTATAGATTAGTATGTAGATGTATAAATTTTATAGCAGTAGTTTCATTACATAATGTGATACCAAGAATTAAAGAAACATATTATTTTATTTTAGCCGTGTAGTGTCGGCTTACAATAACACTACCCCATTTCTACCCGTGGGTGATCGTAAGAGGCGACTAAGGGTATAGGGGCTTATTAAGTGATTTTTGGGCGATGCGGTTGGAGACCAGTCACCAAAAACATTTATTATTACCATCTTTTCCCCAATCAACTTCCAAAAGTGGCTGAGGAATTTTTCATTCCAAAGCTCTGGCTACCCCGTTAAGGGATTTATAGCCGTGAGTATATGTATGAATGTATGTATATTATTTTCTTACCATATAAAAATATTTAATTAGCTTTTATAATTATTTTATTACATCAATTGCATTAATTATTGCTATTACGTAATATATTAATGATTTCTTATCATTTAATTTTGTTATCTCCGCACATTAAATTAGAAACGCATAAAATAACGGTTCAATTCACTGTCACTGTCAATTCAACAATTCCAATTCACTGTGTGGTTTCGGCTTAGAATAGCTCTACCCCATTTCTTCCGTGGGTGATGTAAGAGGCGACTAAGGGTATTGGGTTTTTTAAAGGGGTATTTGAGCGATGCGGTAGAAGACCCATCGCCAAATGCCTTAGTTTTACAATCTCTTCCCCACTTACCTTCCACAAGTGGCTGAGAATTTCGTATCCTGAAGCACTGGCTACCCCTTTTAATGATTTACAGCCGTGAGCATATGTATGTATGTAAAATTGAAAAAAAACCGTTATATGATATATGGTAATGTAGTGTCGGCTTAGAATAGCACTACCCTATTTCTTCCGATGAGTGAACGTAAGGGGGCGACTAACGGACTTGGGGCTTTTTAAGGGATTTTTTGGGCGATGAGGTTGGAGACCCATCACCAACAACCTTTATTCTACCATCTTTTCCCCACTCAACTTCCAAAAGTGGCTGAGGAATTTATAATTTTTCAGCTCTGGCTACCCCTTTTTGAGATTTATAGCCGTGAGTAATATGTATGTGTGTATGTATAGTAATAACCGTTTTATTAGTTCGTCCTCAAATTCAGAAGGTTTAAGTTGAACCTTATTATCTCAGTTAATTACGATGAGAAAAAAATATGGTGAGGAAATCTGCAATGCTTAAATAGTTCATTCACGTTCATCAATCTTTTCATACAAAAACATAAAAAAAACATGACATGTACAAACAATCATATTCTCACGCCGTTAGTTCCCATTGGGGTAGGCAGAGACTCACATAAACGATCCCCACTTAGTACGATCCTGGCAAACCTCTCTAGCTTCATTCACATCCATCAATCTTTTCATACATGCTCTTTTATTCTTCGTACTTCGGACACCTGCCTTTTTGAGCACATTTTCTATTTGATCCAAATGTGTCCTCGGAGGTTGTCCTCTACCAATATGTACTCACACCATTAATTCCCATTGGGGTAGGCAGAGACCATCGATCGCCACTTTGTACGATCCCGACAAACCTCTCTAGCTTCGTTTACATCCATCAGTCTTCTCATACGTATGCCCTTTTATTCTTCATACTATAGCCTATTTGAATTTTCTATTCGTTTCTATTTGACAACCGCGATAGCACAAATGGGTAAGAACACCTGTCTGTAATACAGACAGGTTTGGGTTCAAATCCCGAGTCGGGTACACACCAATTTGTGCGGTTAGATTATCAAGGTTTTTAACGATGGAGGAAAACATCGTGAGGCAACCCATATGGCTAAGTTGTACTTAGTCATGTGACAATGTATTCGTATAAAACGGCAATAGATCTGCCCCCTATCACGTGAGTACACTGTACAAGCAAAACGTGAGTACTGTAAACACCAGGGTTCAATGTCACGTGATGTTCAGAAGTATTAGTACCACTGCCAACCCCTTGGGGATATTCGGCGTGATCGATGAGTTCATTAGTAATGTAAACTAATTATAATTGCAAAGTGTTATCAGAAACGTGGTAAAGTACTCCAACAGTAGCAATTAACACTCTGTACTTAATGAAACAAAGTATGAAAGATGATGAAATTGTACATATATTGACGTGAAAGTGTGTGGGAAAACTTCAATCGTGGCTACTAAATCTTACATACACGGAATCAGAGGAATTGCTTAATATTATAAGTTAATATTAGATGTTTTTATTTTTTATCATAATAATATTATTAGTTAGATACAATCGATTCTGATAATAATTTATACACTACTTACCAATACCATTATATGAAAACTGATAGTTTAAGCCTTTTTCGTTTATTGTTGCCTGAAATACAGGTAAATTACCTAGCTCCGGAACAGGAAAATGATATATTTTGTACTTTAAATAACTAACTAGGTTAAGACGAATATTATGTACTTTTGAAAACTGATAAAATTTAAATTTTTATTTATTTATTTTATTATTAATACCAATAGCAGTGTATTGTCGGGTAAGAATACATAGAAACATACATATGCTTACGGCCATAAATCCTAAAAAGGAGTAGCCGAGCTTCAGAGCTAGAAACTTTTCAGCCATATTTCGGAGTTGATAAGATGGTAGAAATAAATTATCGTTGGAGATGGTCTCCAACCGCATCGCCTAAAAATCACTTTAATTAACCCCATTCCCCTTAGTCGCTCCCTCCAACACCCGTGGCTAGAAAGGGGAATTGACATTCTAACGCCCGATTTCTGAATTGAGTATTCAAACTGAGAACGACTTAAGTGTCGGTTTGTCTCATCAGTTATTACGATTTCAATGCGACAGAACGATACTTATAAATGTCTCTCTTTCTCTCTCTTTCTTTCTTTACTTTAGTTATTCTCAGCTGGAATACTCAATTCAGAAACCGGGCTTGAGTCGGCACTACACGGCAAAATTTACGTGTTGTCACAAAATTCCGTATTATTAACATTTTGTATGCTTCTGTTTGAAATTTAGCAGCTTTTTCTCTTATTGATTTATGTTTGTAGTGTCGGTATGAAATTACACTTACCCATTCCTTTCCATCAGTACATACATATACTCACGGCTTTAAATCTCTAGAAAGGGTAGGAGGAGCTAAGGAATTCGAAATTCCTCAGCCATGTTTGGAAAGTTGAGTGGGGAAAAGATGGTAAAATAAAGGTTGTTGGTGATGGGTCTCCAACCGCATCGCCCAAAAATCCCTTAAAAGCCCCAATACCGTTAGTCGCCTCTTACGTACACCCACCGGAAGAAATGGGGTAGTGCTATTCTAAGCCGACACTACACAGCATCAGTGTCTTACGAGATATTCAAAGTGATAGTTGGCCGATGGAGCAAAAGGTTTATCACCTACCAACCTTCATTTTCTATCTTGTCATCACTTAACTTCCAAAAGTGGCTGGCTTATAAAATATATATAATATGCACATACATAATTCCATTTAAATACTTAACTACAGGTATAAGCTGCCACGATTTTATTGTTTAGTTTAAAACGGCTCCCACAACACAGGATTTACCTAGCGTGGGGCCACAGATAAACTACTTCGTCTTTATTATAAAGAATAAATTATATAGATTAAAATTGTAATGTAATTGTAAAAGACGATCACTTATGGCGGTACAAATATTTTTTTTTTCATTTTTCGTTTTTTTTCATGTAAGGCCGTGTAGTACCGGCTTACAATGTCCCTGCCTACCCACTGGTGTCGTAAGGGGCTTTTTTAAGATCAAATAAGACTGTGCCTATACGAGTATTCAAACGTCCGAAGTAAGAAGAATGAAAGATCATGTATGAAAATATTTTTCAGGACCACACAAAGTAGCGTACGATATTCTCTACCTACCCCAATGGGAACTAATGGCGTAAGGATATGTATAACCGCTTGGCATTCTCGGGTTTGCAATACGTTTATAATTAAATTCTTCGACGTATACCGGAGCAAGAATGCTAGGGTATAAACGTGGAGAGGATTTTTATTGACGAATACTTTTTTAACTACATACATACATATACTCACGGCTATAAATCCCTAGAAGGGGTAGCCAGAGCTAAGGAACTAGAAGTTCCTCAGCCACTTTTGGAAAGTTGAGTGGGGAAAAGATGGCAAAATAAAGGTTATTGGTGATGGGTCTCCAACCGCATCGCCCAAAATCCCTTAAAATCCCCAATACCGTTAGTCGCTTCTTACGTACACCCACCGGAAGAAATGGGGTAGTGTTATTCTAAGCCGGCACTACACAGCAACTTTAACTAGCAGTAGGATCAAAGTTTAAAATATTAATTATTGAATTAAAATTTGCGGCATGGCAGAGGTACTAATTCTGGTTTTTCTTGTAGTGAGTTTATAAATATATGATCATAAACTACGCTTACTTCTACATAAATATTTAAACAAATGCAATTAGCCTCGACTGGGGTAGGTAGAGACTATCGATTGCTACATTTTACGATTCTGACAAAACTCTTAAATTACATTTACATTCATACATGTCCTTTCACGTTTCAGAATAAACACTTCACAAACCAAAAATACAAATATAAAAATATACAAACATACAAAAAATAAAAATAAAAATACAAATTCAAACCAAGTTTTCGATAAATAGAGAAGTGCTATTCCCAACCGACACTAAACATCATGCAAACATAAATATCGACGGAAGATTCTCAACGCATGTCGAATGAAGACCAATTGATAACCTTATCACTGTTTACTTGATGATATCACTATAGATAACCACTTTGTACAATGAACTTATATCACTAAACTCAGACTATCTAATAAATAAAGAATAAATAAAGGAAAGAAAAATTTCGACACAGGCGGGAATCGAACCCGCGACCTCGGGTATACGCCCCGACGCTCTGCCAACTGAGCTACCGTGTCAATTGGCTGCCAGTGCGAAATTCTCCTATCCTTTATTTCTTTTACACGTTTAAGTAGTGTTTGCGTTTCCTAACTCCAAATTTCAATCAGACTATCTAGTTGCGTAGTATGCATAGCATACTAGCTTAGAAGAGAGCCAAAAAGAGCTCTTTTTAGAAGAGCTACTCTATACCTACACAACGCATGTGAGATAAAATATACATCTCAATTCATACATTGCTGTGTAGTGTCAGCTTAGAATAGCGCTACCCCATTTCTTCCGGTAGGTGTACGTAAGAGGCGGCTAACGGTATTGGGGCTATTAAGGGATTTTTGGGCAATGCGGTTGGAGACCAATCACCAGAGTGAATTTCCCGGGGCCATTTATAACATGGCATCGATGAAATCCATACAAAAAGACGTAGTTATAACTTTTAAATATTTTTTTCTAATGAGATGAAATAGTAATCTATGCGGAGCCATAAATATTTTTGTTATAGGATTTATAGATATTCCACAAAAAAACATTAAACCTCTAAATTTTTCATTTCCGAGGTTGTCCGCACGCCACCTTGACGTGAATTATAGCTTATTGGAAAAAATCTATTGGTTGTTTTTACAAAAACATAGCTTTATTTGTTACTTGAATAGTTGTAGTATCGTTGCGAAAAACGTTTATTCAAATATTTAAACAATACAACTAATAGTTACTACAAACTCATTTGTCCCAGGAACACCATTCATTACCATGCCCTAAACTTATTTAGGAATATCATTTTATTAAAAGACTTTCTTCACCCCCACTCTGCGCTAAACGTTACGTCTTAGTGCCGCCCAAGTGCTCAACGTAGGAGGAAGTACATAAGTATCTGCGTTTTCGCGCCTTAAATGTAAGTATCATTTTTTTTCGTTACTCGTCATTTTCTCTTTCATTGCCATGGGTAGGTATAACTTATGTTTTTGAAAGATTGTCTTCTTGTAAAGGTATTCAATAGAACACTATTTCTATTATGGATGAATGTTCAGTATTTAATCATTCGAATAATAAATAAGTTATAAGTAATTTAACATTTTTGCCTTGTTTTTCATTGCCATGCTTTCATTTTCATGGTTTCCGTGGCCAAAATTTGCTATGGAAATGAAAAAACAGCCACTAAAATGAAAAGAATTTCATTGCCGTGACCTGATTTTTCATTTCCATGGCATATTCGTTCACTTCCATGGCCTGGTGATTCATTTCCGTGGCTTAGTGTTTCATTCCCATAATCATTTTTTTCATTGCCATGGTATGATTAAATCTAAAGTATTACAGTAATAGCGAATAACAAAACAGGTCTCATGGAATTTTTACGTATTTAACAAAATTATGCTTTCAAGCTTACTATGAGCTCATAGTTAATACAAGGTATTATATGACAATGAAACAATATTATAAGATCCGTGTTAAGGAAGATATTTTATACTAGGCTTCAAAGCTTATAAAATTTTTCGACCGCCACATACTAATTAGCGCTATTAGTACAGACAATTAGTATAGGAATCGAAAAAAATAAGACAGATTTATTTTATTTGATACATCAAACTCAGAGGTATCTTCAAACTTATAAATGAAATGTTAATTCATCGTCATGAAATACCTAGTAGACCCAAATCGCTCACTCACACATATTCTTTAGATGATGATAATAATGGGCTGCTTATTTTAAGGTGTCGTGATGTCCAAACAAAAATTAACCGAAGAGGAGAGAAAAGAAAAAAAAAGATTGGCTGAGCAAAAGCGATGCCAAAAAATGAGAAGCGATCCTGTACTACGAGATCAGAATTGTATAAGAGAAACAGACAATATACAAAGATTGTGCAATTGTTAAAGATTATCCATAAGTTTTAAGCTTATGACTTTTTAAATTTACTTGACAAAAGATGAAAAATAAGATAATTATAGTATTACTCTTTTTGATAATAAAAGGCTGTGATTATTGCCAGTAAAACATCCTCTAGGTTCTTAAATTTGTCTTAGTTTTAAAAAAATGTGCCTTGTTCAGCTTTGTATTTAAAAACAAAATTTGTGTTGTAAGTGTTTAAAAATGATATTTTGTATAACTACCTGTCTATTTTATTTTTGTCAATCTAGTTATTTTACAATTTAAATAAATAATATACTTTGATTCCGATACCTCTGTTTTATTTAACTTTTTTTTATATATATACAGAATAAATACAATACAATTAAAAAAAAAAGTTGATCATCAGACAAGATTACAGGCTATCGATTCATAACAAGAAAAGCACAGGACTGTTTGTTTTAGAGATCATTGAAGGAGGCCTATGTCTGAGACTAACAATGTTAAAAATAATTGACAAATGTTTAGTTAATTTAATTAAAGTAGACACTCACTGCAAAAATAATAATATCTGAATATGGCTTTCTCATTGTGAGATATACAATTTTAAAAGGATATTCATTCCCGTGGTACAGATCTTTCATTGCCGTGGACGCTTGTTTCATTTCCGTGCACGCGTGTTTCATTTCCATGTACTCTTGTTTCATTGCCATGACATTGAATTTTTAATAATGTAAATCTCACTAGTTTTATATGTTATCTGCTGGATATTAAGATATAGTGTATAAATTACCAAAAACTTCAATAATATCGATCAAAAATAAGTAAAAACCTTGATTTAAAAAAATCCACGGAAATCAATATTTTAACGGTCTTGTTGAAATCCACCCACCAACATCCTTTATTTTACCATCTTTTCCCCAGTCAACTTTCCAAAAGTGACTGAGGAACTTTTAGTTCCTTAGCTCTGGCTACCCCTTCTAGGGATTTACAGCCGTGAGTATATGTATGTATGTATGTATTGATATATACACCTATCCAAATAGATATAAAACAGTTTACAAAGCAATCTATCGGAAGGTTCTACACGTTACAAGGTATAACATATACTCAAGACAAAAAATCCCAAAAAATGGTAGCCAGAGCTTTAGAATTAAAATTTTCGGTAATCTCAGGAATGAAGAGGCATGTAAGAAAAGATTGATGAATGTAGACGAAGATCGAGAGGTTTTCCAGGATCGTATAGAAAAGAAAACGATGGTCTCTGCCTACCCCAATAGCAATTAAATGCGTGATTAACGTATGTCTGTAATACAGACTATGTATATGTATGTACTTTTAAAGTACTGGAAACTCCTCAGACTTTGGAAGTTGATAAGGCACAAGATGGTGGATATATAAAATATTTTTTTAGTAATCGTTTAGTATTTTTATTGATTCTAATAGATAAACATAAACGTTCACGCGGAATATCCCCAAAGGGGTTGGCAGAGGTACTAATACTTCTGAACATCACGTGACTTTGTCACCTGGTGTTCAGAGTACCCACGTTTTGCATGGACAGTGTATTCACGTGATAGGGGGCAGGCCTATCGCCGTTTTGTACGAATACACTGTCACATGACTAAGTACAACTCAGCCATGTGGGTTTCCTCACGATGTTTTCCCTCACCGTTAACAACCATGATAAATTAACCACACACATGTCTTTAGAAAAGTATAGATAGTAGATTAATATTGTTAAGCCAGATTCATAATATACAATAGAATATAAATATACAATCCATGTGAGGGCGGCTAAAACTGCGCCTTCACTTGCATATTATATATGTGGGAGTCATGTTAGAGCGCACACTACTGCGGACTCACTCGCACATAGCAGCATCTCACTCATATCCTACATCGCGAGTGTAAATGTTTTTCGAGTTAAGCATAGATACAAATTTTAATTATAAGTTGGTGCACAGCAGGGTGTACTGGCCAGTATATCTTTGCTGTTCCCACACATATAAAAACAAATTCTGCAACACACACTAATGACTGCCCCTAGAGCTTAAGTTCCTGAAGTAGGCTTCAAAAAGGCTTATCAAGTGTCAAACGGGTACGATAATAACCCAAAACCTCTTACATCCAAAGTCGAACTAGTACCACCATACTATAAGAGTAGATTAAAAAAATTATCTTACCCAAATTCATCATAGTCCAGTTTTTGGTACTTAAAATTGCTTCTCGACAGCATCTTGGTGGTGGGAGTTTCACCACTTATCACTAAACGGTTCACCACTATGTCACTATATCACCACACTTCAATTTTCACATTTTCGTAAAACATGGCTGAGCGTAGAAATTATTATATTTCGATTGATTTCGTTTAGCACTTTTTAATTAAAATAATAAAAACGTTATAAAAGGTTTTAAGTAAAGAAATTGATTTAGTATGAACAATATGAACCTTAAAGTTGTTCGTTTTCCTTTACCGGGTATTGTTATTTTCAAATGTCTAAATATTCTTTAGTCACTGCTCAGCCCTTATAAAATTAAGCATGATGATATTTAGGCTATGTTTCTTCTGAAGGTGTCCTACGAGGTTCGTGGCTGACCCAGAACCAATTTGGCAATATATTATTTAGATGTTTTTTTTTTGTTGATATATTATTGTTATTTTTCCAAATTAATTATCTTTCTCTCTTTCTTTGAAAGTTACAGGTTTCTATTGATAAAATAATTTATAAAATCGATTAAATAATTTCTAACCCTTAAAGACAAACAAAACACAATCTTACAAAACATAGAACTACCCGACTCTTTCAGTAGGCATCGTAAGATGAAGACGATTTTGGGCAATGTGGCTGCCCCATCAGCTATTGTTTATTTGATCGTAAAATGGTACCAGTTTACAATTGCTCTGTTTTCCCTTTTTGTAATTACAGCCGTAAGTATCCAAAAGCAGTAGAATATATCAAAGAATCTCGTCCCCGGATATGGTCTTTCGTTACGTCACAGATAAATATATAAAACGATACGCCACTATAGACAATATTAAAACCGCAATTCCTGTTTGGCACTATCAGAGTAAATTATAAACATTCAAACATTAACATTTACAAAAGGCATAGAAACGTTTCTACC
The DNA here is from genome assembly GCA_963576735.1 of Bedellia somnulentella. Lineage (NCBI taxonomy): Eukaryota > Metazoa > Arthropoda > Insecta > Lepidoptera > Bedelliidae > Bedellia > Bedellia somnulentella. The sequence goes on from OY755199.1 coordinate 733,236, forward strand.
GGTGGGTGTACGTAAGAGGCGACTAACGGTATTGGGGCTTTTAAGGGATTTTTGGGCGATGCGGTTGGAGACCCATCACCAACAACCTTTATTTTTACCATCTTTTCTCCACTCACATTTCCAAAAGTGGCTGAGGAATTTCGAATTCCTTAACTCTGGCTACCCCTTCTAGGGATTTACAGTCGTGAGTATATGTATGTATGTATGTAAAAGGCATAGATTGGATAAGCAAATATATATTTATGGTTCTTATAGAAAAACGTTTTTTTCAATGCAAATTTAAATAAAACGACAGTAAATTTACTTTGATTTTAGCTTCTTTGACGTTGAGTAAATAATATTAATTTAACACTCATACATACATATACTCACGGCTATAAACCCCTAAAAGGGGTAGCCAGAGCTAAGGAATTAGAAATTCCTCAGCCACTTTTGGAAGTTGGGTGGGGAAAAGATGGTAGAATAAAGGTTGTTGGTGATGGGTCTCCAACCGCATCGCCCAAAAATCCTTTAAAAAGCCCCAACACCGTTAGTCGCCTCTTACGTACACCCACCGGAAGAAATGGGGTAGTGCTATTCTAAGCCGACACTACACAGCTGTACAACCTACACAGCTACACAATCACTTAAAAAACCCCAATACCCTAAGTTGCCTCTAACTACAGCCGCGGTAAGAAATGGGGTAGCGCTATTTCAAGCCGACACTACACACAGGCACATAAGTAAACCACTCACACTCAAATCACTAAACAAAACTTGATAATGCACTGATAACTAAGTAAGAACTGACTATCATTGTTCTTTCCGCATAGCTAGTACTAGCGACCTTTTAACTAGAAATAGCGTGGTATAAAACAGCTATCTCTTTCGCACTGACATAGTATCGTATACCGTCATCTCGTTCTAACCGATATTGTCGATAAAATAGCGCTCGTTCTAGGTCTCGCAAGTAAAGATAATAATTATTTAATGTTAGAGACGTGTGCAACTTAGTGGTGAGAGCAAACTCTGCAATAACGAAATTCGAGTGACTGTACCTCAATCTGTCTAGTGTAGGCTTAGAATAGTACTACTCCATTTCTTCCCGTAAGTGTTCATAAGAGGCGACTACGGGTGATAGGGCTTTTAAGTCGTTTTTGGATGATCCACAATATTTTTCCCACTGAAGTTCCATAAGCTAGAGGGGTTTGGAGGATCGTACGAAGTGGCGATCGATAGTCTCTGCCTACCCCAATGAAAACTAATGTCTAGAGTATAATGTAGTGTACTTGAACGTATAGTGGCGGCTTAGAATAGCACTACTCCATTTCTTCCCATAAGAGTTCATAAGAGACAACTTAGGGGTTTTAAGGAGTTTCTGGATGATTTTGTTGGAGAATCTTTTTCCAATTAAAGTTCCATAAGCTAGAGAGGTTTGTCAGGATCGTACAAAGCTGCGATCGATAGTCTCTGCCTACCCCAATGGGAACTAACAGCATAAGACATACGGCAAGCAGCGGCTAAGCAGTTTATAATTTTTAAGCTCTGGCTACCCCTTTTATGGGATTTATAGCCGTGAGTTTATGCATGTATCCAACGGACTTTTTGTAATAGGTGCTCTGGTAATTTCATTAAGCTATTTAGCCCTGAGCATAATTAAGTATTTCACATACGTAAGAACATAGAACTTAAATTGTATAGACTATGTTATTGAAATAACAAATGTTAGACTATTTAAATAATATCTTCTTTGTTCACTACCAAATAATAGAGACTGATAGAATCTAGCACTGTTTAGCATTTTAGCGCTAGATTTAGAGAGACAATGTGGATAGTAATGTCAGTAGAGGACGACCACGGAGGACACATTTAGATCAAATAGAATGTGCTCAATAAGGCAGGCGTCCGAAGTACTCACTGCGTAAGAAGTATATACCCACGGCTATAATTCCCTGGAAGGGGTAGCCAGAGCCAAAAATTAGAAATTCCTCAGCCATTTTTGAAAAGTTGATTGGGGAAAAGATGGTGAAGTAAAGGTTGTTGGTGATGGGTCTCCAACCACATCGCCCAGAAGTCCCTTAAAAGCCCCAATTCCGTTAGTGAAAGTGAAAAAAAGTTAGAAGAAATGGGGTAGTGCTATTCTAAGCCGACACTACGTCTTTTTTTTTTCTTTCAAACATTACGGCGGCAAGCTAACTTGATCATATTTTTTACACTTTCACTTGCTACTGTATTCTACCGTTTCGTAAAATGACTGCTATATTTTTAAGTGTATTAATAAATATTTTAAACATTAAAACAGATATAACATATAGCTTCCGTTAATACTAGAATAGTAAAATAATATTTTTTGGTCAAATTTCGAACTTTTAGTACATACTGATTTATTTGATTTTTTTTTCATATTGATAGGTATGTTTTACATGTTTCGATAGTCGCTGCTAGTCGTTATGTTATTCTTACATTAATAGAAAAAAAATGGCCGTCTCGCTTCGGGAAAAACTCTCCAGCTTCATTAACAATCAATAAAAATATATGATCTCTTTTTGAATTAAAAATGCCCTCCTTGGTTGTTGTCTATAGACAGTAAAAATCACATTAATTCTGTGGAAACAGCAAAGATATACTGGCCAGTACACCCTGCTGTGTACCAACTTATAATTTGTATCTATGCTTAACTCGAAAAACATTTACACTCCGCGATGTAGGATATGAGTGAGACGCTGCTATGTGCGAGTGAGTCCGCAGTAGTGTGTGCTCTAACATGAACATGACTCCCACAGTTCTATACAAACTACAAGCATTAGACTTACGTCTGAACGTTAAAAACGATGAATTCGCAGCGCATTAAAGCTTAGTAAAAATAAAAATAAAATCGGTACTTCTGTTAACTACGATTCCAACCATGTCACGGCATTGTTCAACCATCATTGTGTTAATCACAAAAAACATTTTAGATTAAGCGTTTCTATTGCGAATTGACTAACAGAAAACCGTATTTAAATATCCTAATACGTACATATACTCACGGCCATAAGTCCCAAAAAGGGGTAGCCAGAGCTTTAGAGCTAGAAACTCTTCACCCACATTTGGAAGTTGATAGGGGACAAGATGGTAAAACTGAAGTACCATTGGAAAAGTACCATTTAAAAAGCCACATACCCTTAGTCGTCTCTTACGACACCCAAGGGTAGTGATATTCAGTGCAATAAAATAATAATAAATACAAAATTGAAGCGCTCTAACAAATAATACCAGCGCATTTCAGCTAAATAGAATTAATAATGTTTGCGGTACTTTTAACTACGGTTTCGACCATGTCACGCCATTGTTCAACCATCATTGTGTTAATTACAAAAGACATTTTAGATTGAGCGTTTCTATTGCGAATTGACAAGTCAGAAAACAGTATATTTAACGACATTCAAAACTCAAACTTGACAAGTCCCAGAGTTGACAGAGGTACTAATACTGTTGAACATCAAGTGAAATTAATATCACCTGGTGTTCAGAGCACCCACGTTTTGCTTGGACAGTGTACTCACGTGATAGGGGGCAGACCTATCGCTATTTTGTACGAATACACTGACATAGTGTAGTGCTGTGTAGTGTCGGCTTAGAATAGCACTACCCCATTTCTTCCGGTGGGTGTTCGTAAAAGGCGACTAACGGTATTGGAGCTTTTTAGGGATTTTTGAGCGATGCGGTTGGAGACCCATCACCAACAACCTTTATTTTACTATCTTTTCCCCAAGCAACTTCCAAAAGTGGCTGAAGAATTTCTAATTCCTTAGCTCTGGCTACCCCTTCTAGGGATTTACAGCCGTTAGTATATGTATGTATGTATGTACATTGACATACGAATAAGTACAACTCAGCCATGTGGGTTTCCTCACCATGTTTTCCCTAATCGTTAACCACCATCACGATAAATTAACCACACATGTCTTTAGAAAAGACAAATATGTGAAGGTTCGACCCGGGATTTGAACCCTCGTCATCTGCACGATAAGCGGTGTTTTACCCACTGAGCTATCATGATACATACATACATACATATACTCACGGCTATAAATCCCTAGAAGGGGTAGCCAGAGCTAAGGAATTAGAAATTCCTCAGCCACATTTGGAAAATTGAGTGGGGAAAGGATGGTAAAGTAAAGGTTGTTGGTGATGGGTCTCCAGCCGCATCGCCCAAAAATCCCTTAAAAGCCCCAATACCGTTAGTCGCCTCTTACGTACACCCATCGGTAGAAACGGGGTAGTGCTATTCTAAGCCGACACTACACGGCAAATCGGTAGAAACGGGGTAGATCGGTAGAAACGGGGTAGTCTATTATAACTATCTATCTAGTATAACTATCATGATATTTTAAGGTAATAATAATATGACTAAAACTAATTTTAATTATTTACTTAATCTATAGAAACCGGTTCCAACTCGAACACTCATAAATATTCACTAATTACAATACAAAAGCGTGAACTTGAATACGTTTAGATATACAGACGTTTTCCTTATCAAAATATCTTTACGACGTCTTTTGAGTTTGGGGTTGACAGTAAAAAAGAAAATTGATTACAATAATTATAATGCTGTGTAGTGTCGACTTAGAATAGCGCTACCCCATTTCTTCCGGTGGGTGTATGTAAAGACGACTTACGGTATTGGGGCTTTTAAAGGATTTTTAGGCGATGCGGTTGGAGACCTATCACCAACAATCTTTATTTAACCATCTTTTCCCCACGCAGCTTCCAAAAGTGGCTGAAGAATTTCCAATTCCTGGCTACCCCTTCTAGGGATTTATAGCCGTGCGTATATGTATATGTATGTATAGATAGATAGGTATAAAAAATGAATTTTTAACATCTTAATTGACATTTCTTAATTTTTCAAAAACAATCATGAAGTGAGAAGTATAAAAGACCATAGATGTCAAGCATATTTAAATGTGTTTTGATCGATAGTCCCTGCCGACCACAGTGAGAATAACGGGCGTGAGTATAAGCAAGTAACAATCATGGTAAGAAAGCAACAAGTGGCGAAACAACCACGGTGTGATTATATCGACCACTTTTAGAGAAAGTGTCACGAATTAAATTCTCTCAAGTAAAAGTTGGACCGAATTCATTTATAAAGATAGTAGTTATCTGTCACAAATTAACTAGTTTTTTTGCATACTTTTTATACTTCTGTACCTGTGTCGGCTTAGAATAGCACTACCCCATTTCTTGGCGTGGGTGTTCCTAAGAGGCGCTTAAGGGTGTTGAGGCTTTTAAGAGATTATTGGACGACGAGGTGGGAGACGAAATGTAAAATGTAAACGAAGGTAGAGAGGTTTGTCACGATCGTACGAAGTGGCGATCAATAGTCTCTGCCCACCCCAATGGGAACTACTGGCGTGAGTATATGTATGTATGTATGTATGAGGTGGGAGACCCTCAACAACCTTTGTATTACATTATCATTTCTCTATCACAATTTCATTATCAAATATTCATTATCATTTCAACAAGCAACTTCTAAAAGTGGCTAAAGGATTTCTTAATCTGAAGATACCTATGGCTACACCTACTAGGAATATAAATCCGTGAGTATATGCATATAAAAAAACGCTTCTAGACCAGATAGAAAACGTTCTTACAAAGGCGGGGGTCCGAAGTGAGAAGAATAAAAGAGCATGTATGAGAAGAATAATGAATGTAAGGGAAGCAAGAGAGGTTTGTCAAGATCGTACTAAGTGGCGATCGATAGTCTCTACCTACCCCAATGGGAATAATAGGCGTGAGTATAAGTAAGTAAGTATATGTATATATCTCTGTACGTTTTCCTCTTCACTACTAAAAGTGGGTAAGAAAAGAATGACTAATTCCAGATTTCTAGTTATTCGCCCTGTGGTAAATATTTTGCGACGTATGTTCAGAAGTATTAGTACCTCTGCCATTCTTTCAGAGATTTACGGCGTGAAAGTACTGTTTGAGTTTATTTTATGGGATTGTTAATACAATGCAATCTATATTATCAGAAAATATCTATTCAATTTACTCAATAAAGTGTGAGTATAAAATACAGAAGACTGTCAGAATCGTACAAAGTATTTAATATATCTGTAACATACATAAACATAAACGTTCACGCCGAATATCCCGGAAGGGGTTGGCAGAGGTACTAATACTTCTGAACATCACGTGATTTTGTCACCTGGTGTTCAGAGTACCCACGTTTTGCATGGACAGTGTACTCACGTGATAAGGGGCAGGCCTATAGTTTTGTACGAATACACTGTCACATGACTAAGTACAACTCAGCCATGTGGGTTTCCTCACGATGTTTTCCCTCACCGTTAACAACCGTGATAAATTAACCACACATATGTTTTTAGAAAAAAGAAAACCGACTTCATAGAAAAACAACCGAAAATAAACAATCTAGTACTAAAAAGTACGAAATAAGTTTTTTAATTGAATATGAGTACTGTGATTGATACCTTAGCAATTTCTTTATTCCACTCGCGTCAGTTCAACCTACCTAAATAATACAATTCTCTTAAATTAATTTGTGAGCCGGTGCCAGCCTAGATGATTATTGATAATAAGAAGTGTGTATTTCGCACTTCATATACATGTAAAATGTAGGGTACCTTGTAGTTGTAGGGTAAATTGATTTTTGTACGATATAATATTTTTTAGATTGTAATAATCAGAGATAGATAGCAGGGTGAATTTACTTTTGTTTGTCTGGCACCGACTCAAAAATTAATTTAAGAGAATTGTAATATTTAGGTAGGTTGAACTGACGCGAGTGGAATAAAGAAATTGCTAAGGTATCAATCACAGTACTCATATTCAATTAAAAAACTTATTTCGTACTTTTTAGTACTAGATTGTTTATTTTCGGTTGTTTTTCTATGAAGTCGGTTTTCTTTTTGTTAAAAAATATTTTATTTTACGAGTTTTAGAGATGGGTAGACCTGGCAAAGATGCCTCTCGGATGAGGAAGCGACAATTACTGTATTATTCTTCGTATTTCCGGTATTTCTATTATAGTACGATATTAAATAGGCTCAACCATATGTAACCTTACATTGTTCTTAAAATCCTTCGAAAGGCGATGGTCTTCAATTCTACATCTCAAGAAAGACTCAAACGCTCACGCCGAATATCCCTGAAGGGGTTAGCAGAGGTAGTAATACTTCTGAATATCACGTGACATTGTCACCTGTTGTTCAGAGTACCCACGATTTATTAGGCAGTGTTCTCACGTTATACAGGGCAGGCCTATCGGCGTTTTGAACAAATACACTGTCACATAATTGTGAGTTTCGACAGTCCCCTCGATTTCCTGGGATGCCATCATCAGATCCTGGTCTTATGGTACTTTCTCGGTAACAATAACATAACAAAAGAAATGTTTAGTGAACCTGTACTTCTCTTCATAAAAGCTACGAAGAGGAGTATAAATCTATATAGAATGTGGAAAGAACTGTTTCCTAATACCTAGTGATTGAGGATCCACACCTTCTATCATCAGCTCAGCAGCATAACAATATGATTTTCAGAAGCAAATGCCAATATAAGTTCAGAAAATATGTAAAACGCGGTACATTTGCCTATAAAATTTGAGGGTTCCCCTCGATTTCTCCAGGATCCCATCATCAGACCCTGATATCCTCATCATGGTACCAATCCGGGAGTATCTTCTTTCGAATAAAAAAATAATAATCAAAATCGGTTCATAAATGGCGAAGTAATCGGCGAACAAACATAAAAAAAAAAAAAAAAAAAAAAATACCGGTCGAATTGAGAACACTCCTTTTTTTGAAGTCGGTTAAAAAGACAAATTGGTGTAGGCCCGACCCGGGATTTGAACACTAGTCGTTTGCACGATAACCGGTGTTCTACCCATTGAGCTATCACGTCGTCGTCTGTATATAATATGTCTGTCTACACTAATAAAGTAAAAAGAAGTAAGTAAAAACTTTTTCTTTAAACTATTCTTGCCATGTAGTGCCGGCTTAGAATGTCGCTACCCCTTTCTATCCACGGGTGTCGTAAGAGGCGACTAAGGGTATTGGGGCTTTTTATTGGATTTTTGGGCGATGCGGTTGGAGACCCATCACCAAAAGTGGCTGAGGAATTTATAATTCCTTGGCTCTGGCTACCCCTTCTAGGCAATTACAGCCGTGGGTATATGTATGTATGTATTCTTACTACTTGCTTGTATTTAGTTTTGTTTAGTAATATTGTGCAATAATTTATTGAAATTTCATTACAAACAAATCTACACTAACAAACAGAGATCGATAATTTTAATTCATCAGCCAATTTTAAAAGTTTCACGGGAAAATATGGTAAAGCCTCACTATCATCGCCTCTTACGACATCCGCAAAAGAAGAGGATTAGTGCCACACTAAACCGATGCTACACATCTGTTACATATTAATACCTATGTACTATATTTTGCCGTGTAGTGTCAGCTTAGAATAACACTACCCCATTTCTACCCGTGGGTAATCGTAAGAGGCAACTAAGGGTATAGGTGCTTTTTAAGTGATTTTTGGGCGATGTGGTTGGAGACCCGTCACCAAACACGTTTATTATTATCATCTTTTCCCCAATCAACTTCCAAAAGTGGCTGAGGAATTTATCATTCCAAAGCTCTGGCTACCCCGTTAAGGGATTTATAGCCGTGAGTATATGTATGTATGTAAACTATAAATGTAATATCACGTATATAAATCGCATTTCTTTATAGCATAAGCATAAACATAAACGTTCACGCCGAATATCCCCGAAGGGGTTGGCAGAGGTACTAATACTTCTGAACATCACGTGACTTTGTCACCTGGTGTTCAGAGTACCCACGTTTTGCATGGACAGTGTACTCACGTGATAGGGGGCAGGCCTATCGCCGTTTTGTACGAATACACTGTCACATGACTAAGTACAACTCCTTTATAACAATAAATTAGAAAAGAGTTTTTACCTATTGTTAGTGGTGAGAAAAAAACATTGCGAGGTAACCCACGTGGCTGTATCTATATCTTATATATGACTATATATGTGATAGCTGCGCATGTTTTGTTGTTGGCTAAGAATAACACTATTATACATTTCTTCCCGTGAATCATACGCGGCGACTAAGGGTATTGAAACTTTTAAGTACTGATTAGGTGAAATTGCTGCAGACCCATCACTATATTTTTCCTACTCGATTTCAATAAGTGGCTGACCAATTGTTATTTCCAAAGCAGAACACTGGCTACCTCTTTATAGGGTTTATGGTCGTGCATATAACCTTTGCTACCGAATTCTATTAATCTATACACTTAATTGTTGTTTTTTGTTTTTCTGCATTTTTTTGCTCCGAAACGACTAAAACGATTTTACTTTTTTTCCTCGATAGAAACTTGGTACTCGACAATGCTTTTCGACAATTCCTAAGTTTTATTGAACGCGTTTAGTGTAGTGACAATTTGTCACGATTTTACCTGTCAATTTCGGTCATATTATGGTCATATTTGTCATCTTTATTGAACAAGCTTAGCCTGACAATCCGACAAATTTGTCAGTTTTTGACAAATATGTCGGATTGTCAGTTATTATTGAACAAGGCCCAAGTAACATAGGCTATATATCATAACGCTATATTTAATAAGGGGTGAGCAGCGATAGGAAAAACATTATATATTTGAAAAATAACTTTTCCCGTCCAAACTTGGGCGTTCTACTCGTACCTATATAAATATATATATATATATTTGGATATTTTTTTAAATTAATAAAACCACTTTTTACCCAAAAGAACAAACAAACCACTACAAAAACGTAGTTAAACAAACATTGTATCACTTAAAAAACAGCTCAACGAAACTTTGCTTTACGAAAGAGACGTGATCATGCTATTCTATCACTGCAAAATCCTCAATCCACACACTAAAAACACGAATTAAAATCGGTCACAGAAAACTTTAACAACGTACCTAACTATATATTAATATCACCAAAACACGAACTAAAATCGGTCACAACAACAAACTTTAATAACAAAATTACTTATTACACTACACATCACTTTACGATACGCAACTTTCTCTCGCTAGTGATGTGACGCGGGCCCCACGGAGTCTCGATACTAACTGAGCAATGTTAATTGCGCGCGGTGAATGGGAGAGTAGGGTGGGGACGCTGTGGAGATATCGATAGTTTAGCGGAGTATCGATATTAATTTTTTATTATATTTTTGTGGGCCGTGTAGTTTTACACTACCCCTTTCTACCCACGGGTGTCGTAAAGGCGACTAAGGGTGTGGGGCTTTTTTAAGTGCTCTTTCAGCGATGCAGTTGGAGACCCATTACCAAGGATGATTTATTTATAACATCTTGTCCCCTAACAACGTCCAAATGTGGCCGAGGAGTTTCTAGCTCTGAAGCTCTGGCTACCCCTTTTTGGAATTTATGGCCGTGAGTATATGTATGTATATATATTTTTGCGCTTAGTTTGCAAAATCTGAACAGCAGAATAATTTATTTTTTTCTTTAATGGTACATACATACATATACCCACGGCTATAAATCCCTAGAAGGGGTAGCCAGAGCTAAGGAATTAGAAATTCCTCAGCCATTTTTGGAAGTTGAGTGGGGAAAAGATTATTGATGGTATTGATGACTATTGATGATGATTTGGTAGAAACTGTATCTATGTTGATATGAAGTGTTAATTCGTTTTCACGCTGGTGTATGGTTGTGAATGTTGGGTATGGAAAATTGAGTAGAAAGAGGAAATGTGGCAGAATTTTTTTTTCTTTAGTTTTAAGTATTGTAAGGTTCTGCAACAGGGTGAAATATAGAGAAATTCATTAAAAATTCTGGGCACATGTAACCGCTGAATGAAGCTAAAGTACCAAAAAATATATGTAGAGCGAAAGTGAGTGGTACACGGCAAAAGAAAAGTAGGTCATCTAAAGACCAGATAGTAAGCATTTGTAATAAGCAGCTCAGGAGAGACGTTAGTCAGAATTTCGTAATAGTATTTGCGTACACTAACATGAAATAAAGGAGTGAATTCAACCATAAGCACAAAAAAACATTGGGTTAAAATGTACTATCTTGATTTATTTATTACATGCCATCCAAGTCTAAGGTTAAGACGCATCATACTGTAAGTGTTCTTGTTCAAAAATGCTTAAAAAACCATACTAACAAATCACGTGCACAGACATCTTAGAAGCAAAATATCGATAAAATATCGACAAATCCGCTATACCCATCACTAACCTAGATTAGATCACTCAAAGCGATAAAATATTTACTAAGACCACAAAACAACTCCACTACAAACAACAGTCAACTTTATCACAATACAATAACAAGCATTATTGCTTACCACAATATTTACACTTACGACGGTTTCTCAGAAACCTGTACGAAGGAGGCTATCATCGTATCATTGGACACTCAAATCCGTAGTAAAAGGATAAGTGATTTCTATTTATAGGAAAAATTACTTAAATCACGGATGAGGGTCACTGGGTGAGGGAAACGTCCTGAGGAAAACCACAGACATGGCACAAAACTTTTAAGACGCTACACACATAATATTTGTTACCAGGTGTTCAGAGAGATTGCTGTGTAGTGTCGGCTTAGAATAGCACTACCCCTTTTCTTCCGGTGGGTGTACGTAAGAGACGACTAACGGTATTGGGGCTTTTTAAGGGATTTTTGGGCGATGCGGTTGGAGACCCATCACCAACAACCTTTATTTCACCATCTTTTTCCCATGCAACTTCTAAAAGTGGCTGAGGAATTTCTAATTCCTTAGCTCTGGCTACCCCTTTTAGGGATTTATAGCCGTGAGTATATGTATGTATGTGTTCAGAGATGTGTAATGTCGGCTTAGTATAGCACTAATTCCCTTTTCCCGCGGGTGTCGTAAGAGGCGGTTAATGGATTGAGCAGCGTTTTAAGTGGCCGGAGTTTCTTTAATAATATCGTTTCCCCATTTTAATTGCAAACTCAAACGTTCACGCCGTATATCCCTGTAGGGGTTAGCAGAGTTACTAATACTTCTGAACATCACGTGACATTGTCTAATTTAATGTTTGTTGACATGAATTCCTCATGTGGGGATTATTACTCATAAATAAAAGATGTTATTAAAGGAAAGAAAAATTTCGACACTGGCGGGCTGGGCGGCGACAAGTGGCCGTCCGAATTAGTTAAAATTCGGAGGTAGGAAACGCAAACACTACTTAAACGTGTAAAAAAGAAACACAGGATAGAGAAATTTCGCGCTGGATGCCAACTGACACTGTAGCTCAGTTGGCAGAGCGACGGGGGCGTATACCCAAAGGTCGCGGGTTCGAATCCCGCCAGTGTCGAAATTTTTCTTTCCTTTAATAACATCTTTTATTTATGAGTAATAATCCCCACATGAGGAATTCATGTCAACAAACATTAAATTATGTGATAGTTAGGCGTTTCCAACATTTGCATTCTATCTGAAAAGGTAGACAAGTGGCCGTCCGAATTAGTTAAAATTCGGAGGTAGGAAACGCAAACACTACTTAAACGTGTAAAAAAGAAACAAAGGATAGAGAAATTTCGCGCTGGATGCCAACTGACACTGTAGCTCAGTTGGCAGAGCGACGGGGGCGTATACCCAAAGGTCGCGGGTTCGAATCCCGCCAGTGTCGAAATTTTTCTTTCCTTTAATAACATCTTTTATTTATGAGTAATAATCCCCACATGAGGAATTCATGTCAACAAACATTAAATTATGTGATAGTTAGGCGTTTCCAACATTTGCATTCTATCTGAAAAGGTAGACAAGTGGCCGTCCGAATTAGTTAAAATTCGGAGGTAGGAAACGCAAACACTACTTAAACGTGTAAAAAAGAAACAAAGGATAGAGAAATTTCGCGCTGGATGCCAACTGACACTGTAGCTCAGTTGGCAGAGCGACGGGGGCGTATACCCAAAGGTCGCGGGTTCGAATCCCGCCAGTGTCGAAATTTTTCTTTCCTTTAATAACATCTTTTATTTACGTGACATTGTCACCCGGGTGTCAGAGTACCCGAGTTTTGCTTGGACAGTGTACTCACGTGATAGGGGGGAGGCTTATCGCCTTTTACATACATACATATTCTCACGCCGTTAGTTCCCATTGGGGTAGGCAGAAACTATCGATCGCCACTTTGTACGATCCTGGCAAACCTCTCTAGCTTCATTCATCCATCAATCTTTTCATACATGCTCTTTTATTCTTCGCACTACGGACACCTGCCTTTTTGAGCACATTTTCTATTTGATCCAAATGTGTCCTCCGAGGTCGTCCTCTACTAACATTACCTTCCACATTGGCTCTATAGATATCTTTTACCAATTTACTGTCATCCATCCTCTCTATACGCCTTTTAGTACGAGCTTATTCTCACTTTGTATTCAAACAGTGAACTCAGTCATGTGGGTTTCCCCACAATGTTTTCCCTAAACATCAATGATCTTGATCAACTAGGTAAAACACCGGCAATAAACAATATAAAACTGCCACATATTTTTACTTTTGGCACTTGAATGAGACTGACTCCGTGGTCTAGCGGTTAAGCGCTTGGTTTCATGTACGGAGGTCTCGGGTTCGATTCCCGAGGGGTGGTAACCTTACAAATTTAATTTGTAAGATTTAACCCAGTTTGGAAGGATATTGCAGGCTTGAATCATTTGATAATCCGAAAATTAAGATGATTCCGTGCTTCGGAGGGCACGTTAAGCTGTCGGTCCCGGCTACTATTACGGTAGTAGTCGTTAGTCTGCCAACCCGCAATTGGCCAGCGTGGTGGACTATAGCCAAATCGCCCTATATAGGGTAGGCTCGAGTCCCTTGGTGGGGACGTATATGGGTTGTTGGAAACTTGAATGAGGTAAAGACTCAATCGGCGTTTACCCAAGGTCGCTCAAAAATATTTAAATTAAAGATACAATCGTTCACGCCGTGTATCCCCGAAGACGTTGGCAGAGGTAAAAATACTTCTGAACATCACGTGACAGCGTCACCTGGTGTTCAGAGTACCCACGTTTGGCTTGGACAGTGTACTCACGTGATAGAGGGCAGGCCTATCGCCGTTTTGTAGGAGTACACAGTCATATGACTAAGTAACAAGTTAGCCTTGTGAGTTTCCTCACGATGTTTTCCTCACCGTGACAACCATGATAAATAAACCACACATATGACTTTAGAAAAGACAAATTGGTGTAGATCCGATCCGGGATTTGAACTCATGTCTGTTTGTTTTGACGGGCTTGTGTTCTACCCATTTGACTATCATGGTTGCATGTATCAATAAGGTAAAGGTTGAAAGGTTTGCCGTGTAGTGTCGGCATAGAATAACACTACCCCATTTCTTCCAGTGGGTGTACGTAAGAGGCGACTAACGGTATTGGGGCCTTTAAGGGATTTTTGGGCGATGCGGTTGGAGACCCATCACCAAAAACCTTTATTTCACTATCTTTTCACCACGCAACTTCCAAAAGTGGCTGAGGAATTTCTGATTCCCTAGCTCTGGTTATTCCTTCAAGGGATTCATAGCCGTGAGTATATGTATGTATAATAAACTTAAGTTCAAAAACTCACCCATCTGAAGTTTGAGTCGTTAATTTTGTGGTCTCCGCTGTAAAAGAAATATTCACTTAAATAAAATATGGTATGGTATATAGTGCCGTGTATAATGTAATAAGCACTTTCACAACATTTAAAAAATTTGTAATGTTAGATTATGTGACCGAGTGAGAAATAGTGTTATTCGTGAAAAGTGTGGTGTGAAATATGATATTGTAAGAAAGATAGAAAAAGGAATGTTGAGATGGTTTGGGCACATAGAGAGAATGGATGATAGAAAATTGGTAAAAGGGATCTATAGAGCTAGTGTGGATGGTAATGTTAGTAGAGGACGACCACGGAGAACACACTTGGACCAAATTGAGAGTGTGCTCAAAAAGGCTGGCGTCCGAACTATGAAGAATAAAAGAGCATGTATGAAAAGATTGATGGATGTAAACGAAGCTAGAGAGGTTTGTCAGGATCGTGCGAAGTGGCGATCAATAGTCTCTGCCTACCCCAATGGGAACTAATGGCGTGAGTATTTGTTTATACAACATCGGTGTAACAGATAGTCCTCTGTGCAGAGCATGCATGGAGGCCGAGGAGACAGTAAATCACGTCATGTTTGAGTGCCAGGCTTTAAACAGCCCGTACTCAAAAGATAGGACAAGAACAGGTAGTACGAAAACCTTTTTAAAAGACTTAGGACAACTTGAAAGATTTTGGACAGAGTTAGGGTGGATTGAGTGAGACGGCCAGGGCCCACGTAAAAAAGTTCCATTAGGGGGCTATAAGCGGAAACTAGAATACTAACCAATCAATCAATAGTGCCGTGTAGTGCCGGCTTAGAATGTCACTACTTCTTCCTACCTACGGGTGCCGTAAGAGGCGACTAACGGTATGGAGCTTTTTAAGTGGTTTTTAGGCGATACGATTGGAGACCCACCACTAACGATACTTTCTACCATCTTGTCTCCAATCAACTTCACATTTGGAAGCTAAGGAGTTTCTAGCCTTTATTAAGCTCTGGTTACCCTTTTTTGGATTTATAGCCGTGATTATATGTATGTATGTGTCATTTAAATATTGAATTTAAATAAAAATATGGTAAAACCGCTATTTTAAGTATTTTGTTTAGGAAAAACCCAAAAATCAACAAATATAGCTGAGTTCACTGAACATAGTGATGAGTTGTGTAAAGTTTTAAAATATCATAAACTCATTTCTTCTCGCATGTGTATATAACGGGACAATAGGTGTTATGACTTTTAAATTTTTTTAGCGATCAGATTGAAATACAACTAAATGTCTTGTATTATGGGATAGTAACACAACACATAAATGTTGCTGTCAGCGGGGATCGAACCCGCAACCTCCGGACCGAGAAACTGGTCACTAGTAGTATAGGATACATATACATACATACACACATATACTCACGACTATAAATCGAATGCGATTGCGTTCCCTGCCTTCGAATTTTTCACAAACTCGGAAGGCCACTTGTCTACCTTTTCAGATAGAATGCAAATGTTGAGAACGCCCAACTAACACATAATTTGAATGTTTTTGTTCTTGAAAACCTCATGTGGGGATTATTACTAATAAATAAAGGAAAGAAAGGCGTTCTCAACATTTGAATTCTATCTGAAAAGGTAGACAAGTGGCCTTCCGAGTTTGTGAAAAATTCGGAGGTAGGGAGCGCAAACACTACTTAAAAGTGTAAAAGAAACAAAGGATAGAAGAATTTCGCGCTGGCAGCCATTGACACGGTAGCTCAATCGGCAGAGCGACGACGGGGGCGTATACCCGAGGTCGCGGGTTCGATCCCCGCCTGTGTCGAAATTTTTCTTTCCTTTATTTATTCTTTATTTATTAGTATTTGTTGCTGTGTAGTGTCGGCATAGAATAAAACTACCCCATTTCTTCCGGTGGGTGTACGTAAGAGGCGACTAACGGTATTGGGGCTTTTAAGGGATTTTCGGGCGATGCGGTTGGAGACTCATAACCAACAACCTTTATTCTACCATCTTTTTCCCACTCAACTTTCAAAAGTGGCTGAGGAATTTGTAATTCCTTAGCTCTGGCTACCCCTTCTAGGGATTTATAGCCGTGAGTCTATGTATGTTATTAGTAATAATCCCCTCATGAGGTTTTCATGAACAAAAACATTCAAATTTATTTACATCAAAAGAGTACCCAGAGTAACAACCGTGATAGCCCAGTGGGTAGAACACTCGGTTATCGTGCAAACGACTAGTGTTCAAATCCTGGGTCGGGTCTACACCAATTTGTCTTTTCTAAAGACATATGTGTGGTTAATTTATCATAGTTGTTAACGGTGAGGGAAAACATCGTGAGGAAACCCAATGGCTGAGTTGTACTTAGTCATGTGACAGTGTATTCGTACAAAACGGCGATAGGCCTGCCCCCTAACACGTGAGTACACTGTCCATGCAAAACGTGGGTACTCTGAACACCAGTTGACAAAGTCAGGTGATGTTCAGAAGTATTAGTACCTCGGCCAACGCCTTCGGGGATATTCGGCGTGAACGTTTATGTTTATGTTATGTATCAAAAGAGTAATATAAAGAAATGTTAGAACTACTTCCCTAAAAGCTTCAATATAACTAAAACTGAGGATACATCGATGAAGTAAATTAAAAGCAAATAGTGATATTCATGTAATCTGATCACAAGGGTACGATACCAGGAGATTGGGGGCCATAAACTACCAAATAAATATGCGCCTGTGAAACATATATAGCAATGTCACTTGAACAAGAAATTGCAGTTTTTTTAATGAAATCTCAGCTACGAAAAGGCTTTTATCAATTACTATGAGATATTTAAATTCAAGAAATAATAATTTATTAATAAATAAGCACATTGTTATTTATTTTACATTAGTACTTCAGGGATCGTAAGAATATTAATAATGTAGCTGTGTAGTGTCGGCTTAGAATAGCACTACCCCATTTCTTCCGGTGGGTGTATGTAAGAGGCGACTAACGGTATTAGGGGCTTTTAAGGGATTTTTGGGCGATGCAGTTGAAGACCCATCACCAACAACCTTTATTTTACCATCTTTTCCCCACACAAGTTTCCAAAAGTGGCTGAGAAATTTCTTTTTCCTTAGCTCTGGCTACCCCTTCTAGAGATTTATAGCTGTGAGTATATGTATGTATGTACTTCAGGGATCAGAAGAATATTAATTATGTACGAGAGAAATTTTACCCCAAGTGTCTTTTTTATGTTCTCTGGAAGTGTAGTGCGAAAGGCTATTCCCAATTTCTTCCCGCGGGTGTTCTTAAGGCTAAGACTATTACTTACTTACTTACTTATACTCACGCCCATTATTCCCATTGGGGTAGGCAAAAACTATTAGACTTAAAGTGGGCTAAGACTATTAGGGCTTGTTAAGTGATTTTCGGGCGATGCGGTTGGAGGGAGACCCATCACCAAAACCCTTTGTGTGGCTATTCCAAAACCCTGGCTACCCCTTCTAGGGATTTATAGCCGCTAGGATATGTATCTATTTTCTTTGACAGTCTGCAGTTTTTATCCCACTACTGAAATGGGATTCATATTTTTATCGTTTCATCTTTTGACGAATGACGTGAGTACACTGTCCAAGCAAAACGTGGGTACCCTGTACACCAGGTGAAAACTTTATCATTTGATGTTCAGAAGTATTAGTATACTACGTACCTAGTAGTACGACATGATATCTCAATGGGTAGAACACCGGTTAACATGCAAGCGACTAGTGTTCAAATCCCGGGTCGGGCCTACACCAATTTGTCTTTCATAAAGACAGATGTGTGGTTATTTTATCACGGTTGTTAACGGTGAGGGAAAAAATCGTGAGGAAACCCACATGGCTGAGTTGTACTTAGTCATGTGACCGTGTATTCGTACAAAACGGCGATAGTCCTGCCCCCTATCACGTGAGTACACTGTCCATGCAAAACGTGGGTACTCTGAACGCCAGGTGATAATGTCACGTGATGTTCAGAAGTATTAGTACCTCTACCAACCCCTTTCGGGGATATTCGGCGTGAACGTTTATGTTATGTTATGTTATGTAAGTATTAGTACCTCTGCCAGCTCTTCAGGGATTCACCACGTAAATGATGAGTTTCTTTGTTGCCGTTAAGAGAAAGATGGTGAAATAAAGGTCCGTTCATACGTCAGAAGATCATATTGTATTAACCACGAGTGAGACAAACAAACGATCTATTGTCTTATGTAGCGAACATTCCATCACTAACACAATAGAATTACAAGTTGAACGACTTAATGTTTTTTAAAAATATACATACATACACATACTCACGGCTAATCCCAAAATGGAGTGGCCTGGGTTTCAGAATCAGAAACTCTGCAGACTTTGCCGTGTAGTGTCGGCTTAGAATAACACTACCCCATTTCTACCCGTGGGTGATCGTAAGAGGCGACTAAGGGTAAAGGGGCTTTTTAAGTGATTTTTGGGCGATGTGGTTGGAGACCCGTCACTAAAAACATTTATTCTTACCATCTTTTCCCCACTCAACTTCCAAAAGTGGCTGAGGAATTTCTCATCCCAAAGCTCTGGCTACCCCGTAGAGGGATTTTCAGCCGTGAGTATATGTATGTATGTATGTATGTTTTAGAAGACAAGTGGGGAAAGGATTTAAAATAAACATTTTTGGCGATGAGTCTCCATTACGCCCAAGGATGACTTAATATCTCCATCTCCAATACCTTAATCACCTCAGATGGACCCATAAATAAATGGGTTACTTAAACTTAATGAAGTATTAAATATATTGTGCACTTATTATCATATACCAGACATTTGATTGTAAAATTTTGGGGCTGACATGATCTGTGTAATATATCTGATTTTATTTATTTATTCTCTTAATAATAATTTCTTCTACATGCACTCGTCATTCCTGGAGGCTTTTGAGTCTGTTTAATACTTATATATTACGAATACTTATATATTATTTGCGGTGTAGTGTCGGCTTAGAATAGCACTACCCCTTTTCTTCCGGTGGGTGTACGTAAGAGGCGACTTACGGTATTGGGACTTTTTAAGGGATTTTTGGGCGATGCGGTTGGAGACCCATCACCAACAACCATTATTTTACCATCTTTTCCCCACGCAACTTCCAAAAGTGGCCGAGGAATTTCTAATTCGTTAGCTCTGGCTACCTCTTCTAGGGATTTATAGCCCTGAGTATATGTAAGTATGTATGTATGTATATTACGAACTCGGTCACATATACATACACCCTTTATTCCCATTTAAGCAGAGACTATCAATCGATATTACACACAGTCATAGTAAATCTCTCTTGCTTTCCTAAGATTCATTGTTCTTTTCATACATGATTTTTATAAACTATAAAGGACTAGTAGTCCGCCCCGGCTTCGCACGGATGGTGTTAAGTTTTTATACTGCTTACCCCCTACGATATTTAGCATGATGTGATGATATATATCCTATATCCTTTTCATAGTTCTAAACTACCTCTCTAACAAGTTCGCTAGAGTTATAAATAGTGTAACTAACACCACTTTCTTTTATATATATAGATTTCTTACTTTAATCTTATTTTAGCCTTGAACGGGAAGACATCAAGATCTAATAATATTTACAGTTCAAACTGTGCATCTCTTGATATCCTTATCAATGGATATGATAAGATATTTTATTTGATATTCAGATATCTTTATATACAAAGATATAATATATTTCAGTAAACTTGCATTCAAGCAGTACAACATTTCTACCTGCGGAGGTCATAACACTATGGGTTTTGGGGCAATGGGGTTAGATATTCATCACAAAGAATCCTTTACAATCTTTTCTTCATAAAATTTTCAGTTGTTATTTTGCAATGTGGTTCAAAACATTAATATTTCATTTGAACATCTATTTGCTTATCAACTTCTAAAGTGATTGAGGAATAAGAGATTCAGGAGTCTTGACTTGTGTAGTGTCGGCTTAGAATAGCACTACCCCATTTATTCCAGTGGGTGTACGTAAAAGGCGACTAACGGTATTGGGGCTTTTAAGGAGTTTTTGGGTGATGCGGTTGGAGACCCATCACAAACAACCTTTATTTTACCATCATTTCCCCTCTCAACTTTCCAAAAGTGGCTGAGGAATTTTTAATTCCTTAGCTCTGGCTACCCCTTTTAGGGATTTATAGCCGTGAGTATATGTATGTATGTATGAGTCTGGACAACCCTTTTATATAATAAAGCCGTGATGTGAGTATAGGTATAGTATATTATGTTAGTATCAGAAAGTTAAGCAACTTACAAGCTCCCGCCATTGTACTTTCTGTGTCACCAGCTTTGTCTTGAAATATTCATTTTGTTAACTGAAACAACAAAGGTTACTTTATATTATTGACTAGTAGTATTCTATGACTTTGCATCATATTTAGAAAAGTAAAATAAATGAAATGAAAAGTAAATTGCCGTGTAGTGTCGGCTTAGAAAAACACTACCCCATTTCTTCCGGGGGGATACGTAAGAGGCGACTAATGGTATTGGGGCTTTTTAAGGGAATTTTGGGTGATGTGGTTGGAGACCCGTCACCAAAAACATTAATTATTACCATCTTTGATAATTATCACCGAAGAGGATATTGAAACTGCAGCTAACTATCTGACGCACATCATACAAAAGTCAGCTTGGCTAAACACTCCAGCCACCAGAGAGAGACACATAAAAAATGACAGTCGGTACAACATACCTCAAGAAGTGAGAAAAAAGGTATTGGAAAAAAGACGACTCCGAAGGCAATGGCACACCAGCAGACATCCAGATCACAAGAAGGCTTTTAACAAAGCTGCAGCTGAGTTAAGGGACTTCCTAGTCGAAATAGAGAACGATACCCTCCAACAAAAATTAGAGTGTTTAAACCCAATGTGCGATAATGAATATTCTTTATGGAAAACTGTTAAATCCACACTAAAGCCCCAACTTGCTCAGTACCCACTAAAAACCGAAGACGGAAATTGGGCTAGGACAGACTCAGAGAGAGCTGAAGCTTACGCGGCGTTTCTGAAAAATGTGTTTAAACCTAATGAAGACCTCGGATCAGACACTGTAGATGAAGAAGTCAGCGACTATTTGGAAAGTGATCTACAACTCAGTCCACCTTTGACAGCCTGTACCCCTTCTGAAGTACGTAGGACGATCCAGAACCTACAATTAAAGAAGGCGCCTGGTTTTGACCTTATAACCGCTGAAGTATTAAGAGAACTGCCAAAGAAAGTCATAACTCTCATAACTATTATTTTCAACAGCATATTGAGAACTGGGTATTTTCCGAACATCTGGAAAGTGTCCCAAATAACAATGGTACTCAAGGCAGGAAAACCCCCACATCTTACGTCTTCCTACCGATCAATCAGTCTGCTACCAGTCCTCTCAAAAGTCTTCGAGAAGGTACTCTCTGTGCGGTTAAAAACTTGTATGACAGATAAGAAACTAATCCCAGAACATCAATTCGGATTCAGAAGCAATCATTCAACAGTGGAACAAGTACACAGAGTTTGTGAAGAAGTGAGAAATGCACTGGAAAAACAGCTTTATTGCTGTGGCGTATTTCTGGATGTGCAACAGGCGTTTGATAAAGTTTGGCATAATGGCCTACTATTTAAAATCAAGAAGACCCTACCTCATAATATGTTTCTGCTACTGAAATCATACATTGAACACAGGTCATTTTATGTAAAAATAAACGATTCTGTTTCCGATATGTATGAAATACAAGCGGGGGTACCACAAGGATCAGTCCTAGGGCCGACATTGTATATTATTTACACCAGTGATGTTCCTGTGTCAGAAACAGTGATGACTGCAACGTTTGCAGATGATACTGCTGTACTAGCTTCAAGTGATAGCCCAGAGCAAGCTTCAGCGACTTTGCAAACACACCTTAACAAGATACATGATTGGATGAAGAGTTGGAAGATCAAGGCTAGTGCCGCTAAATCCAATCATATCACTTTCACCCTAAGAAGGAAAGATTGTCCGGGGGTCAAATTTGGAAATGAGCACTTACCACACACAGATTCTGTAAAGTACCTAGGTTTTCACCTTGACCGGAGGCAAACCTGGAAAACACACATCCAGAAAAAACGTGATGAGTTGAACTACCGTTTTAGATCTTTACAATGGCTGCTCGGCCCGCAGTCAAGACTGTCACTTAACAATAAATTGCTTATTTATAAATCCATACTAAAACCTGTTTGGACATATGGTATACAGTTGTGGGGTACGGCAAAAAACAGCAATGTTGAAATACTGCAAAGATTCCAAAACAACGCACTGAGGACCTTAGCAAGAGCTCCCTGGTTTACAAAAACTGAGGAAATACATACATACTTAGAAATTCCTACCGTGAAAGAGGAAGTCAAGCACCTTACAAAAGCCTACAGAGACAGGATTACAAATCATGAAAATGAATTGGCGCGGTCACTAACACAGCCAGAAATGACGCGACGCCTGAAACGAAGCCACATCTGGGATAATATATAATCAAAGTTAAATAAAATATAATATCAATGAAGGACAGTCTATCAATGGAGAGGCCAGTCCTGAAAGCCACGATACCGTTCAAAAGAACTGCTTATAGTCCAACGACTGATCGCATGTTGGAAAGAAACATAATAACAAAAAAAAAAAAAATTACCATCTTTTCCCCAATCAACTTCCAAAAGTGGCTGAGGAATTTCTCATTCCAAAGCCTTAACGGGGTGATTTATAGCTGTGAGTATATGTATGTATGTAAAAAGAATATTTTTCATAAAGTAGCATATATCACTACAGCATCAGCATCAGCAAAATACCAGTGAAAGTATATTTAATATCAGTTCAGCCATTTACAGAAATAGTAAACATCCATTTGCCCTAATATTACATTACAAACAGATTCCAGTTTTATTTCAGATAACTAACTATTAGAATATACTATCAAATTCTAAAAATTACAATTTGTGAATAATCCAAGGTATAATGTGGTGGCATGTATGATGTGGTGTTTTATAGAAAGCAATCATCCGTCAAAACATAAATATTGGCCAGATACAACATTAAACTAAGTTTTGATGCATCTTCGGCTTATTCCGATTATCCACCCTAAAAAATCCTCCCTAAGTCGGATATTCGGAAACGCATGTCCGATTATCCACCCTGAACGGGGTGGATAATCGGAATTCATAATAAAATGTTTCTTCCGATTTTTTACCCCAAGTACAGTCATTCACAGAAACATACTCACAACCTGGTCCAAGAAACTTCAACAGAGATATACATACCTACTTTCCTACTTATAGTCTGAATAAAATTATCTTGGTGGAAAGTTTTAATTTAATATTTATTGTTAAACGAAAAACTTAAGTAATCTTAAAAAAAATTAAAAAATTGCAGGTAAGCACCTGTAGATTTGGGTGAAAACCATTTAAATTGACTGTTGTGACAAATGAAACCATAACAAGAAAGAAACTCGTAACAAAAAATAACAAAATTAAAACTTAGGGTCTTTTCACCACTGACACACAATAAATAATAATTTACATGTTCCTGTAAAGGACTGTACGTAGGCAGGGTAGAAAATCGGAAGAAACATTTTATTATGAATTCCGATTATCCACCCCGTTCAGGGTGGATAATCGGACATGCGTTTCCGAATATCCGACTTAGGGAGGATTTTTTAGGGTGGATAATCGGAATAAGCCGCATCTTCCAGATTGAATTCATAGTAAGTTTCACAATATCTTTTATTCTATATTGTTAAAATTTTGCCCAGAAACCTTGGAAAACAGAATTTCATGCTATACTTGTATGTATAGCAAAACCAAGTTAAGCCCGTAATAGTACTTGTTCATTTGGTCAAAATCTGTAAATATAAATTAAACATATAACTAATAGAAAATAAATATGACCCATTCATTATCATTTAAAATTAAATATTACTCTTTAGGAAAGAAATTTAATTGACATCTGTGTTATGAACTGACCCAGTTGAATTTGAAATATTCATAACAATGGTAAGTGCTCAAATTTATCTTTTGAATGAAGTAAACAAAGAGGGAGAGAGACCCTTGCCTACCCCTAAAAGAAAAGAGGTATTACATCACTAGTAAATTTGAAATTCGAACAGTTCATATCACATATCCATTACATACCGGAAACAGCAGAAAAAATACGAATAAAAAAAGTTTTATCACAAAGAGTTAAAACGTCTGATACCACCTCTTTTGGCAAAATTCAAAATACTTTTAAAAACACTTAATCACTCACTTTTCAAACAGACTTTGTGATATAGGTGTTACTAATTGTAAAGGAAAACTTAACTTAAACATTATTATGCATACAATAGTGTTATTGTCCTTTATTTAGGCCAAAATATGCTATATTTTGATTGTAAATGACTAAACGAAATGGCAAACCCAATACATTACCTACTTAGGAAGTAAATTTTGATACATCTAATACATGCGAACTATCACTTTTATCACAGGATTTTATATAACTTTATATTTTTCTGTATATCACTTTCAAATTTTAGATAAAATTCAGATATTTCTTTGGAACTGAAAAGACGTCAGGATAGATGTCAAGTCAAGTTTTATATTTTGACATTTCCTTCAATGTTTCAGTGATTTTCATCAATCAGTTTAATGTATGAATGAACTGAAAGGTATATCAGGCACACACAACACATCACAGGACGTTCTTCATAATCAGCTCATCAACCATATCATATACTTCAGTGAGACGTACTGATCTACTAACACACCACAGCAAGCGTCAGCAATGATTTTCGCATACTCAGCGTGCCCAATTTCGAACCCAACAGATTATTCGAGTGATATTCTGCAGTATTAGTTCCTGTTCCAATCCCTCCGGGGATATACGGCGTGAACGTTTGACCTAAAAAGATTTGGCTCCATAGATTTCTTTTGTCCCTAGCAAAAAGGCTAACTGTTTGATCAATAATTTAATTGATATTCATGATTGACTACGGATTTGAAAGTCTGGTCAGTATTGATTGACTGAACCTACTTCTGTCTGTTGCGTTGTTGTGTTGTGTTGTGTGTACAATATTTTATTCTCCCTAATAAATTAATTCAATTAAACCCATTTATTTGTACAGATTTCTGAAAACAAAATATAAAATTTACTATGGCAGGTCAGAACGTAAACGTTTGCGACATCGGTGAGGAGGTGAAAGCAGTATTAAAAAAGTTTCGGTTCCAAAAACACACATCTAATACAGCACTTATATTAAAGGTATTTTATCGCTTATTATATTTTAATACGTTTAATTATGTTCGTTATTTAGTTACTCTCTTTATTTAGATCTTTTTTTTTTCTTGGGGATTAGTGTGGCGTACATTTAATGGATTTTTCCATCGCTGATTCGATGATGATGTTATGATTAATAGCTAATGACTCATAAATGATATACTTGTGATACGATCTACTGATTCTGCTACGTTTGCTCTGTCTTACTACGCTGTGTATTGCCTATCTACCTATACTCACGGCTATAAATCCCAAAGAGGGGTAAAGGGGTCCTGCCAGTGTTACCCAAGTTACCCAGGTTTTGCGGATTCTTATTATTGGGAAATGTGGCTAGAACTACCAAAAGGGTCCAAAAAGTTTCCAGTGATGTTTTTTGTTCTGGATAGTCCTTATTGGAATTATATATGGATAGATTAAACTAATGAAATGAAAGATTATAGGAAATGGGTGCCCAATCAGGGCCGGGCCATATACAACACCTACAGGAAGATATCCTCACACCCTATACATACATATCCTCACTGAGAGGCTCAAGCTAGTCACTAATGGCTGTTTTGGCAATAGACCATCATGCTGGCTAAGTGTAGGTTGGCAGACTAATTACTACTACTATGATAGTTGCACAGACCTATACCTAATAATAGACCTAAGCTGTGTAGTGTCGGCATAGAATAGCACTGCCCTATTTCTTCCGGTGGGTGTATGTAAGAGGCGACTTACGGTATTGGGGCTTTTAAGGGATTTTTGGGCGATGCGATTAGAGACCCATCACCAACAACTTTTATTTTACCATATTTTCCTCACGCAACTTCCAAAAGTGCCTGAAGAATTTCTGATTCCTTAGCTCTGGCTACCCCTTTTAGGGATTTATAGCCATGGGTATATGTATGTATGTATGTACAGACCTATGAACACAACATGCTTTCCTAAGCAAGAAATCATTTAAATTTTCTGATAATCTTTCTAAACTAGGTTAAATCCTACATTTAAACTTTGTGCAATTGCTTCCTGGGGTTCAAACCAATAACTTCTGCATTTAAACCAGAGCACTTTACCACTAGGCCTAAGAAGCATAAAGCTTAATATATCATAACAGGCCAGGACTATACTTACAACACTACACATCAAAATACCTTTAAATATGTTATATCAATATATTGCAGGTTAACCGTGAGAAGCAAGTTTTGGAAGTGGATGAAGAGCTGGAAAATGTAGAGCTAGAAGACCTGCAAGAAACCCTGCCCAGCCATCAGCCAAGATTTATTGTATATAGGTGGGTGAATAATTGATTTTATTCATTTAACAAAGACTTCAAAGGTTCTAGAGAGATGGTCATGTACATGACTTGGTTGATTTAATAATGACAACCTTTGTAGTATTTTATTTTCCTCCATAACTATTGAACCAAAAGGCAAGAATGGTTTTTGAGCTTGAGGAATGCTTGTGATAATTTTAATTTCTGTAGTTCATTATTTGTATTTTACTGTTTGTTCCTTCAGAAGGGCAAGCACGAGGGCTATTATATAGACACGATAACGGTTAGAATGAGATGGCAGTATACGATACTAAGTGAGTGCGTAAGAGATGTCTGCTTTATCCCACGCGATAACTAGTTTAAACACCGCTCGTACTAGCCGGGCAGTTGTCGTAAGAGTGACTTAGGGTTTTAGGGCTTATAGCTCTTTACTGATTCCATTATTTTTATTATAGAAAAAGGAATGTTGAGGTGGTTTGGGCACTTAGAGAGGATGGATGAAAATAAAGTAGCGAAAGAGATATATAGAGCCAATGTGGATGGTGATTGTTAGTAGAGGACGGCCTTGTAAAACATTTCTTGACCAGATAGAAAACGTTTATAAAGGCAGGGGTCCGAAGTGAGAAGAATAAAAGAGCATGTATGAGAAGAATAATGAATGTTGGGGAGGCAAGAGAGGTTTGTCAAGATCGTACTAAGTGGCGATTGATAGTCTCTGCCTACCCCAATGGGAATAATGGGTGTGAGTATAAGTAAGTAAGTAAATATTATTTTGGGGCTAAAAACATTGTATGTAAGCATTATTTGAAACAACTCATGTACTGCCTCTAATGGCGTGATATAAATGTTGAACTAAATGTTAAATTAAATTAAACATACATACATACATATACTCACGACTATAAAACCCTAGAATGGGTAGCCAGAGCTAAGGGGAAAAGATGGTGAAATATTGTTTGTTGGTGATGGGTCTCCAACCGCATCGCCCAAAAATCCCTCAAAAGCCCCAATACCGTTAGTCGTCTCTTACATACACCCACCGGAAGAAATGGGGTAGTGCTATTCCAAGCCGACACTACACAGCATTAAATTAAATTAATTAAATTAAACTGCCCAAAAATTGATTTTTAAACCTGAAGTTGCCTCTTACGACACCCTTGGGAATAAATTGGTCAGTGTGTTAGTGTCCACATAACATATATAACATAAGCGTTCACGCCGAATATCCCCGAAGCGGTTGGCAGAGGTCCTAATACTTCTGAACATCACGTGACTTAGTCATCCGGTGTTCAAAGTACCCACGTTTTGCATGGACAGTGTACTCACGTGATAGGGGGCAGGCATATCGTCGTTTTGTACGAATACATTGTCACATGACTAAGTACAACTCAGCCATGTGGGTTTCCTCACGATGTTTTCCCTCACCGTTAACAACCATGATAAATTAACTACACATATGTCTTTAGAAAAGACAAATTGGTGTAGGCCCGACCCAGGATTTGAACACTAGTCGCTTACACGTTAACCGGTGTTCTACCAATTGAGCTATCACGTGTCCACACTACAGGACTAAAGCATTATCAGCCATTAGACATTCTCTGCTGGAAAGAGGACATCTAATGATTTCCACCAAGACTGGTCCTGTGCTGCTCTCATCCATTGGCTTCTCATCCAATGCAACACAAACAATTATGCCTTATATTCCTGAAAGGGTGGCAGCTTTTTCTTGGACTGTGCATCATTCTAAGTACAACTTGGGTTTCCTCATGATGTTTTCACTTACTGGTATAACATATACATACATATACTCACGGCTATAAATCCCTAGAAGGGGTAGCCAGACCTAAGGAATTAGAAAATCCTCAGCCACTTTTGGAAATGTCAGTGGGGAAAAGATGGTAAAAATAATGGATGTTGGTGATGGGTCTCCAACCGCATCGCCCAAAATCCCTTAAAAGCCCCAATACCGTTCGTCGCCTCTTACGTACACCCACCGGAAGAAATGGGGTAGTGCTATTCTAAGCCGACACTACACAGCAATTGGGTCAAAATCACCAAGGTGGCGAATTCCAAATTCGGTTTTGTGAGAATTTCACCAAGCAGCTATTACTTTGATGACCAGCCTAAATGATCCCTAAACTTATGTTTTAATCATATTCAACTTGGCAGAGCATAGAACTGATAACTACTTCTGTAATTTAATTTTCAAGGTGAGCTATCGCTAAAAAAGATCATTCCGGGAACGTTTTTGTGAGGTTAATAATTATATTTCAATATTGCTTATGTATTTATTTTTTACCTTGTTCAATAGCGGGTGTATGTTATTCATACATAAAAATTAAAGAAATGTAAGGAAAATGCCAATAAAGATGTTTGAAAGCTAATCATAGTGTAAATGGAGCTATTATTACTTTTTTTACGGCTAAATTATCCAAATATAAGAAATATCGCTGACTTACGTATAAATAAACATATTATGGGTATTAGAAGTTTGTTTAATTTTAATATTATTACATCCTTTTTAAAAAATAATAACAAATAAAAGTTTTATCTGTGATTTTAGTGATGTTCCTGGAAATGATGAGGTGTTCTCGAAATGATGAAGAAGGTGTTTTTGCTTCTTAATACCATTTCTCTTCACAAAATCTCTCTTACCCGGGCACATCCTGCTGACGTCATCTCTTTCGAAGAAATTTTTTACTTTTCCACAAACTTCTTTCGTCAAAACAACCTCACGAATTTTGGTATCAGACTTCAGAATCGATGCAATTTTCTCTTTTGGCAGCAATTTATATTTCCTTACTAAGTCACCGCTAACGCATTTTTGGAAGATTTCTCTTTCTTTGGATTTTTTTTCTTAAAGTACAGGCTTTTTCTTCTAATTGTGCAGACAGAACTTCAGGGGGTCTGAAGTGAGAAGAATAAAAGAGCATGTATGAGAAGAATAATGAATGTAAGGGAAGCAAGAGAGGTTTGTCAAGATCGTACTAAGTGGCGATTGATAGTCTCTGCCTACCCCAATGGGAATAATGGGCGTGAGTATAAGTAAGTAAGAACTTCGTTAAATAAGAGATTCTTACGCGAGGCACGTCGATACTTTAAGCAATGCGTCTACTTTGCTGTTAGGTGTGTAATGTTCCTGATCATTTTTCTGTTCCCTCTTTTCTTTCCTTCTTAGTCTTTTCTTTAAAGCTTCATATTTGCGTTTTATGTTAGCGATTATTTGCTCTTGTTGTTATATTTTACGATATGCTTTGGCTCTATCCTTCCGAACAACTTTTTTTCCCACTGTTCTTCTTACTGAATGCCTTGCTGCAGCTGATTCATTATCAGAATTGGGTGGAGTATTATTTATTATACAAGATATTGCCTTCTTCTTTTTTCTGTATTTTTTTGATGCTTCTTTCCAAATTTTTCTTTGCTTCCGCTTTTCTCTCTCGGTCATTTCACCAACACTTTTAACTTTCTTTTCAGCTTTTTTTTCCGATAATACTCTCTATCCTTTGCTCTTTTAATTTATCTGTCTTTCTCCGTCATCTTATCTAAAAATTTCCCTTTTCTCGCATTTGCTTTTTCTCATACATACATACATGCATATTCTCACGCCGTTAGTTCCCATTGGGGTAGGCAGAGACTATCGATCGCCACTTTGTAGGATCCTGGAAAACCTCTCTAGCTTCATTCACATCCATCAATCTTTTCATACATGCTCTTTTATTCTTCGTACTACGGACACCTGACCTGCCTTTTTGAGTACATTTTCTATTTGATCCAAATGTGTCCTCCGAAGTCGTCCTCTACTAACATTACCTTCCACATTGGCTCTATAGATCTCTTTTACCACTTTACTGTCATCCATCCTCTCTATATGCCCAAACCATCTCAACATTCCTTTTTCTATCTTTCTTACAATATTATCTTTTACACATCTTTCACGAATCACGTCATTCCTCACACGATCACATATCCTCACATTACTTTTTTTTTCTGAGGGACCTCATTTCTACTGCATTCACTCTGCTTTCATGCTTCTTCTGCCACACCCAACATCGTTTTTCTCGTTGTTGCAAGTAAGCTAAACAATTTTTTTTAACTTGCTTTTTCGAACTATTTTTATTTTTTTCAACGACAGAAGCCTCCATATTGCTGAAAATGTTAAAAAAATATTATTAAATACGTTTGGCCAACAAACATAGAATAAATTATTACATAGTTATAATAACAGGGTGAATTTCATTAAAAATGACATTCCGGGAACACCATCATCATTCCGAGAACGCTCTGTCAAATCCGGGAACGATCCCGAAATGACCGTTCTCGGAATGACTTTTTCAAATTAACGCGCGATTTCAAGACGGCAGCCACTTTTGACATCCTGTTTGGATCTGATAATGTGAAATATTTGAGGTTAGTATTGGCTACAAAACGTAGTTTTTTTATATTCCTAGTTGAAAAACGCATTCCCGGTATGATGACGAATTGATGTACGCTACATAAATAATGAATTGAAAGTTTCTTACCACTTATTTTCAATTGTTTTGGCGAATTCTTTCTCGACACTCGGTTTGTTTACATAGTTCACATCACTGTACCATAGAAAACCAAAGGATGCGTTCAAAAACTGATTTTTTATCGAGAATCGATGTTGCGTTCACTGAAATGACACTTATATTGCCGGACACAATATTTTACATTCATATGCTTTAATTTATTATTATTATTTAAAAATAATGCCAATCAATTGACATTAGATAAAATTATAGGCCATTAAGTAAGAGAAACGTTTCATTTTATTTTATTTTATGAATATTTTCGAAGTTTGTTATCTCAAGATTGGTTTGTAGGACACGTTCCCGGATTGATATTTTGTAGTTGTTTCATCAAATAATAATGAATGTGCTTTATTTTTGCATTATAAAATATGATGTACAGTTAATATGAGCAGGGTTAATAATATTTACACTAGAGATTTCTTCAACTAAACCAAATTCTGACATTTATGTGCTGCCATAGCAAATTCTCCACCTTGGTTATTTTGACCCAATTATAACTGTTATAACTTAATGATAAATTGACAACATATTGGTGTAGGCCTGACTCAGGATTAGAACCTACTAATCTGCATGAGCGGCAATGATGCTTCCCAGTGAGTTATCATAGTAGCTAAATACATACATACATACATATACTCACGGCCATAAATCCCTAGAAGGAGTAGCCAGAGCTAAGGAATTAGAAATTCCTCAGCCACTTTTAGAAATGTGAGTGGGGAAAAGATGGTAAAAATAAAGGTTGTTGGTGATGGGTCTCCAACCGCATCGCCCAAATATCCCTTAAAAGCCCCAATACCGTTAGTCGCCTCTTACGTACACCCACCGGAAGAAATGGGGTATTGCTATTCTAAGCCGACACTACACAGCAAAGCTAAATAGCATTCTGAAATAATGTATTTATGTTGCTTTCAGTTACAAAATGGAGCACAGTGATGGCAGGATATCATTTCCTATGTGCTTTATATTTTACACTCCAAGGGATGCTCATATGGAACTTCAGGTATGTAGTTATACTCACACCGTTAGTTCCAATTGGGGTAGATAGAGACTGTTGATCACCACACTTTTATTGTTCTCATATAGGCTCTTGCTGTGCTGTGTGCTGTGTCTCATATATGCTGTAGCTGTGTAGTGTCGGCTTAGAATAGCACTACTCCATTTCTTCCGGTGCCGGTGGGTGTACGTAAGAGGCGACTAACGGACTTGGGGCTTTTTAAGGGATTTTTGGGCGATGCAGTTGGAGACCCATCACCAACAACCTTTGTACTAACATCTTTTCCCCACTCAACTTCCAAAAGTGGCTGAGGAATTTATTATTTCTCAGCTCTGGCCAACCCTTTTAGGGATTTATAGCCGTGAGTATATGTATGTATGTATGCTCTTATTCTAGATGTGTTTTTTAAAACTTTATTGGGCCAGTGCTTTTTTTGCATTGACTAGCAACATACGTACATACATATATTCAAGCCAATAGTTCCCATAGGGATAGGCTGAGACTATCAATTATTAATTTTTATGATACTTGCAAAACTCTCAAGCTTCATTATCAGCATCAATGTATTTTATGTGACTCGTTCAAGCTCAAATAGACTAGAAAGGTTTTATTCAGTTCAGATATGAGGTTAAGTCGAAATGACAATATATTAATATTTTTTGGGTTTTGCCGTGTAGTGTCGGCTTAGAATAGCACTACCCCATGTCATCCGGTGGGTGTACGTAAGAGGCGACTAACGGTATTGGGGCTTTTGAGGGATTTTTGGGCGATGCGGTTGGAGACCCATCACCAACAACCTTTATTTCACCATCTTTTCCCCACACAACTTCTAAAAGTGGCTGAGGAATTTATAATTCATTAGCTCTGGTTACCCCTTCTAGGGAAATATAGCCGTTAGTATATGTATGTATGTATGTTTTTGGGTTTTATATAATTTGTATTAAACATACCAGAGCCAGAGCTTCAGAATAAGAAATTCAGCCACTTTTGGAATTTGTGAGGGGAAAAGATGATATGATGATAGAGTGAAATATATGCTTCTGGTGATGGCTGAACAGCCGCATCCTCAAAAAAACACTTAAAAAGCCCCAATACCCTTAGCCGCTTCTTACGAACACCCACTTGAAGAAATGGGGTAGTGCTATTCTTAGCCGACACTACACAGAGAGTATAATTTTGTATAAAACACGTGAATTACAGCCTTACTATAATTTTGTTCGAAATTCAATAACTGAAATATCTCTTATTAGCTACAAAAAAATTAACCGACTTCAAAAAAAGGAGTGTTCTCTCTTCGACCAGTTTTTTTATGTTTTTTTATCTTCACCGATTATTTTTCCCATTTATGAACCTATCTTGATTATTTCAGGTTATGTACGCGGGTAGTCAGCGCGCCCTAGCGGCGGAAGTAGGCGCACCCCGGTTGTTGGAAGTGAGGGAACTTGATGAGTTAACGAGGGAATGGCTTGAGGAGAAACTGGTCAGATAAATATGTGGTTGTGATGTTTTGGGAGCTTTCGTATATGAAGTAGGAAGTAGGAAGGAAGTATTTATTGTGAAGGGCACATGAATGTTAGGGAAGTGTAGATGGCGTTAGAAAAATAATGAGATTTATTAATGAAATTATACTTATTGATTATTTGCCCCTACCTCTTCTTACTTTTTGTAAGAAAATAAATTAATCTATAAAATTTAGAGGTTATTATGTTACAATAACGACAATCATATCATAATAATTTTTGTTTTGATATTATTTAAAAACATATATTCCCGAACAGCGGTGCTAGTACGATAAGTAATGAAACACGTCGGGGCGCACGAGAAAGACGTTTTTGTCGATGCAGCCGTAGAGAAGATCCGTTTCTCGACCGTCGCTAGCACAGCATGTAAAAAAAGCGTATGTTCAAGGGCGTGTGACGTCACTGAGCGAATGGTTTCGTGTTTTCTCGACGAGGGTAACGACAACTCCCTTCTTTTGCTAGCACAGTGTTACATTACGCGAAGACATATGTCGACGCTGCGACGACATAGTCATGATATTTCTCGTGGTGAGGTTGGGGTCACGACAACAAAATATAATTACGTAATTTTGTTATTAAGATACAAAAGTTACATTTTTCATAAAATTTTGAATGAGTATTACATATTTAAGTTTAAAACTGTAAACTTAGTAAATTTTAATCGCGAAAAATTGGTTTAAAATAGCACTACCACGCCTTTTTTGTTATTGTATTTATTTATATTTATTTCACTCTAGATTTGTGAGTTGTAGTTTAAAATTCTTAACTGTTTTATTATTTAAGGTGCAGTGTATGTTTTAAATACCACTACCCTATCTCTTTTCACGTCAATGATTATGGAATATGTTTTTAAATAAAGTTTCAAAATGATTTGTTATTTCTAGTTTGAAACTGTACTAAATTGCATAGTTTTAGATTTTTTTGCTGTTACGCTGTGCATCGGTTTAAAAAAGCACCACCCATCTTTCGTTTCATTATTTTGTTTATCAATATTTTTTCTGAAGTTTGACTTGGGAAACGTGAAATTTAGTTCAAGTCTGTTGGCACAAGCCAATCGCAATGAAACTGTTGCGTCGCTTTTAAAAAGCGCTACCCCATTTCGTTTTGCCAAGTTCGAGATGTTAATACAACTTTCTTACATAATTATTATCGAGCAATTTTCGATTCACATTTAATCATTAAATTGTCGCTTGTAAACTTTACCGTCTTTTATTTTGCCGCAATTTTCTAACTCTATTAAAATATGCAGGCACAGCTATTTTACCACAGCATCAGCATTATGCTGGGCAACAAAATTGCCCCAAGAATCTATATATTGCTTTAGCAATACACTTGATGGCAATATGTTCATATATATGATAACAGGAAATAGGTATTTGGAATAAAAAACAAGGATTCGAAAAGAAGACATTTATTTATATTATATATATTTATTGTTGAACACATGTAAAGCCACTTTTGTAAAATCAACACAAAGCAATATCTCAAAATTATTCAACAGCAACACATAGTAATAGTGTAGTAGTCTATTAAATGACAATACAAAGCAATGTTTAAAACAGACTACCAAATTAATGTATATTATAATAGTGGATGCAACTATATAAATATATTTTAACCCCAACCGCACAGCTATACAAATAATTGAGGTAGCATTTTAACTTACACAGCAATAATACAAAACTTTATTAAAAACTCACACATAATAAGAGTTGCATTAAAAAGGACTATTGTATCATGCTTGTCTTATTTGATACACTTACTTACAATATGTTACCAATACTGACTAACTAAAATGTTTTTAATTCATCAAGACATACTCATTTCAGTTACACACAATAGTAGTTCACTATTAAACTATAGAAAACAAAACTAAATTAGCAAAACAAATTTGCAACTGCAACACTTATATACTATTCAGAAGCTTCTCAGTCTTATTAGAGGACATTCAAAGTAAGATGGGTATATATATATATATATATATATATATATGATACTCCTTTTCCGCAATGTTCTGAAAATAAAGAAAATATGCATTAGTTACTTCGGTAATTCTAAGTATAATCTAGTCATAACACCTCCATTCATAACCTTACAATGGGGTACAGAGATCATGTGTACTGCTCAACATGGTCACCTAACGTTCATATTTAGGTGTCTATGCCTAGATGAAGCTTTACTTGTACAATGTACATACATGAACAATACATAATTAAATGAACTGAGAAGTTTTGGCTAGATATATATACCCTGTTTTATACAAAATAATGTGATTTATAGCCATGAGTATAGGTATGGTGTGGCATAGGTAAGTATAAGTGTTATATCTATTCCAAAATAAGATTGAGGAGTAATATTTAATTATTGGTTTAACTACTTATTTCATATCATCGTCAATACATACATAGGATCGCGTCAAAAGTTCTCACTGGGGAAGGCAGATACTATCAATCTACTTTTAGATTCATATAGCATTCTCTATAGGATTTAGATTGCGAATTGTTTCTTTTTTATTTCTTGTACGCTATACTTACGACTTGTAAAAAGTGAAATGAAAACTTACGATTTTATTAAGTCGCATCCGATCAATATCGGTTTGCCGGATTCTTTGATCTCCGGATGGGCCTCAAGTTACGAGGGTCCACAACTCCACATGGTCTATCCACTTGTCCATTGGAGGGATGAAGCCAAATAGTGGCTAAATCGGGGATGGTGTTTTGAGTTTCGAATACACTGGTCTGTAAAGTTAAAAAAAAGCACATTAAACTTATACAACACATTTATAATCACTCGCATATTCATAAAGAAACTTATATACTTACTATATCAACAAATAGTACTCCATCCTTGAAATCCGTTTATTTATATTTAAAACCGATAGAAACATAACAAAACAACACGAAACGACCATCTTGTTTATGTGGCAAATAACCCATAGAATGACAACTTCTCTCTGCCAACGTCAACAAAATCTTGAAAATTTCTACCTGTTGAAATTTTGTTTACTCAAAGCTGTATAAGTGGTATATTATCCATAATGTTTATGAAACGAGAAAAATATAAGAGTGTATTTAATATACCTACATAAACCTCTAAAATGGGTAAAATTATTAGCCGTAAGCAAAGTGGTAGAAAGACACCAACTAATTTTGAATGAACTCAAATACACACTAAAATAAAAAGTAAAAAACCTAACTGACCGACGGAAAGTGAACGAATAAACGTCTTCTCGGCCATGAATGCTTTGTCGTCCTCTCTCGACATACAAGACTGTGCTAACAAAAGTGGGAGGAGTCCGAGAATTTCGGAAGCCACGACAGACGAGATATCTCGACTGTTATTACTTGCTATACTAGCGCCGCAGGTATGTCAATTGCAACACTTTTATAAAACGGTTTATGCCTGAATGATGATGATGACAATGATTTAAATGCAGTTTTAATCTTAGTATATTTTATATTAATATTCGACTGAGAACCCTGCCAAATATTACAAAAGCGAATTTTGACAACTTACTTTTAATTACGTATCTAATATTAATCTAATTTTGTTGTAGAAGTCCGAAAATAAGGTCTTATCTTCACGTTGAAAACGATAATTATCATGCGTATCTCTTCTAGCCAATATTAACATTTATTTCTTTCTCGCTCGCACGCTACGAATATTTGGATTTTGATACGTATGGAAAAATATTAGTATTGGCGCTTTCTAGTCGATGAAGTCAACGACAACTACGGAGGTATCGTTGGATTCGTAAGAAGAGATACGAATAGGGTTACCATATCTCAGGATTTGTCCTGAGATTTCAGGATTTTTCGACTCTTCTCAGGATTCCGGCCGGATTTAGCAAATCTAGTGATAGCTCAGGATTTTGAATACTTATGTATTAATTTAAGACAAACTTAAAATAATCTTCTTTTAGTAACAATTGCAGTTAAAATCAATACTAATTTAACGAAGTAAAACGAACTAAAAACAATCTTCTTTTGGTAACAATTGCAGTTGCAGTTAAAATCAACTTTTATTTATCAAAGTAAAACAAACTAAAAATAATCATAATCATCAGTGCCATGTTGAATACAATTGTGTAGTATGTGCGCTGGGCGCTCTCATCTGTAGAAAATCTCAGGACTTTACCATGGAAATCAGGCCTTTTCTCCGGACTTTTGATTTTTTCATCTGGTAACCCTAGTTACGAAGCCTATTATCGTTCTCGATGTAAAGAGTAGACCCTTAGTTTTCGAAAAATTGTCTCGAAGTATGTTTATGTAAATAGTATGATAAAATATAATGCAATTACAATGAATGAAAGTGTGCCCTGAACGAAAACATAAATGTAACAAGTATTTAGTCATAATATATAGCATTTATTATTTATAAGAAAGCTTGGAATTATGACGATTTTTTAAGGTAACTTGTATGAAGTACCATATACTCACGGCCATTTATCCCAAAAAGGGGTAGCCAGAGCTTCAGAGTTGGAAACTCCTCAGCCAAATTTGAAAGTTCATAGGGGACAAGATGGTAGAAATAGATTATTGTTGGTGATGGGTCTCTGACCACATCGCCCAAAAACGACTTCAAAAAGCCCCATGCTCTAGTCGCCTCTTAAGACACCCGTGGGTAGAAAGGGGTATGGACATTCTAAACCGGCACTACACGGCACGGTATGAAGTAATAAGCTGAATTTACTCCTAATATTCCATAAAGCAAAGATATTCTATCTTAGAATATATAAGATGTTTTATAACCTCAAACCAAACAAACTATGTATCAATTTTAATCTGATTAAAGAATTATTATTATTATTATTTACGACGATGCTCACGCGCACTTCTTGAGTTCCATTTCACGAGTTTAGAAAGGGAGGGAAGCTTATCGTGGCCATGTGAAACATAACATGAAAAGGTAAACAAAAACTCAGAAAACATTACGGTCAGATCTCATTTCATACATAGAAAAAAGGTATGTTAAATGTATGTTTATCTCCGAACGAAACGATATCTGAGACTCGACGTCATAGAAACTATCGCTAGTCTTGGTAAGACCTTTCAAATGACATCGCAACCAAATGTATTGGAGCGGGTACCAAATCGCTCATTGTCCTTTGGAGGTTATTATGTTACAATAACGAAAATCATATCATAATATTTTTTGTTTTGATATTATTTAAAAACATATATTCCCGAAAAGGTTTGTAATTTGCAACTCTTTTATCAAACTGTTGCCTAAATGATGATGATGATGACAATGATTTAAATGCATTTTTAACCTTAGTATATTTAATTTATATTAATATTCGACTGAGAACTCTGCCAAATATTACAAAAGCGAATTTTGTCAACTCACTTTTAATTACGTATCTAATATTAATCTAATTTTTTTGTAGAAGTCCGAACATAAGGTCTTATCTTCA
This sequence comes from Bedellia somnulentella, assembly GCA_963576735.1. Taxonomy (NCBI): domain Eukaryota; kingdom Metazoa; phylum Arthropoda; class Insecta; order Lepidoptera; family Bedelliidae; genus Bedellia; species Bedellia somnulentella. Next base: position 772,871 of record OY755199.1, read on the forward strand.
CGTTGAAAACGATAATTATCATGCGTATCTCTTCTAGCCAATATTAACATTTATTTCTTTCTCGCTCGCACGCTACGAATATTTGGATTTTGATACGTATGGAAAAATATTAGTATTGGCGCTTTCTAGTCGATGAAGTCAACGACAACTACGGAGGTATCGTTGGATATACATACATACATACATATACTCACAGCTAAAAATCCCTTAACGGGTTAGCCAGAGCTTTGGAATGATAAAATCCTCAGCCACTTTTGGAAGTTGATTGGGGAAAAGATGACAATGATAAACGTTTTTGGTGACGGGTCTCCAACCACATCGCCCAAAAATCACTTAAAAAGTCCCTATACCCTTAGTCGCCTCTTTCGATCACCCACGGGCAGAAATGGGGTAGTGTTATTCTAAGCCGACACTACACGGCAAGAGATACGAAGCCTATTATCGTTCTCGATGTAAAGAGAATACCTTCAGTTTTCGAAAAATTGTCTCGAAGTATGTTTATGTTAATACATACATACATACATACATATGCTCACGGCTATAAATCCCTAGAAGGGGTAGCCAGAACTAAGGAATTCGAAATTCCTTAGCCACGTTTGGAAAGTTGAGTGGGGTCAAGATGGTAAAATAAAGGTTGTTGGTGATGGGTCCTTTATTTTACCATCTTCTCCCCACTAAAATTTCCAAACGTGGCTGAGGAATTTCCAATTCCTTGGCTCTGGCTTATGTTAATAATATGATAAAATATAATGTAATCACAATGAATGAATGAGTGTGCCCTGAACGAAACTATAAATGATGTAACAAGTATTTAGTCATAATATATAGCATTTATTATTTATAAGAAAGCTTGGAATTATGACGAGTTTTTAAGGTTACTTGTACGAAGTGCATACATATACTCACGGCCATTTATCCCAAAAAGGGGTAGCCAGAGCTTCAGAGTTAGAAACTCCTCAGCCACATTTGAAAGTTGATAGGGGACAAAATGGTACAAATAAAGTATCGTTGGTGATGGGTCTCCAACCACATCGCCCAAAAACGACTTCAAAAAGCCCCATGCTCTTAGTCGCCTCTTACGACACCCGTGGGTAGACAGGAGTATGGACATTCTAAACCGGCACTACACGGCACGGTATGAAGTAATAAGCTGAATTTACTCCTCCATAAAGCGAAGATATCCTTTCTTAGAACATATAAGATGTTTTATAACCTCAAACAAAAACAAGATTGTGCTCAAAAAGGCTGGCGTTCGAAGTATGAAGAATAAAAGAGCATGTATGAAAAGATTGATGGATGTAAACGAAGCAAGAGAGGTTTGTCAGGATCGTACAAAGTGGCGATCGATAGTCTCTGCCTACCCCAATGGGAACTAGTAGCGTGATTTTATGTATGTATAACCTCAAACTATATTTAGCCTTAGAATGTCACTACCTCTGTCTACCCTCGGTCACCGTAAGAGGCGACTAATGTTATTGGTTTTTTAAGTGGTTTTTTGGCGATGCGTACGAAGACCCATCACCAACGATTCTTTATTTCTACCATCTTGTCCTCTATCAACTTCCAAATGTGGCTGAGGAGTTTCTAGCTCTCAAGCTCTGGCTACCCCTTTAGGCGATTTATGGCTATAGGTATATGTGTGTGTATGAAAGCAAATATCTCTTTATGGTTTTATGTCCTCAAAATATCACCATATTTTCAAGCTAAATAGTTTAGTGGAAATCCATTCCAATAAATTACAAAATTGATTACTTTGCTCTTTCCCAAATCTTACTGAAAAGTATATTTTTAAACTGAGCGAGACGTCGAGTAATGCTCTTATATGCGGGTGAGCCAGTTCTTTGTGATCGAACTCTTCGGAAACGGCTCGACAGGTTTCAACCTTTGGCACAGTGAACGAACCTACCATTGAAGAGAAATCACCAAAGAACAATTTTCCTACTGAAGTCAATAGAAAAAAGTTACATACATACATATACTCACGGCTATAAATCCCTTAACGGGGTAGCCAGAGCTTTGGAATGAAAAATGCCTCAGCCACTTTTGGAAGTTGATTTTTGGAAAAGATGGTAATAATAAATGTTTTTGGTGACGGGTCTCCAACCACATCGCCCAAAAATCACTTAAAAAGCCCCTATACCCTTAGTCGCCTCTTACGATCACCCACGGGTAGAAATGGGGTAGTGTTATTCTAAGCCGACACTACACAGAAAAAAGTTAATGGTTTCTTATACACAGATAGTAAAAAGACTGAGGTTTACCTAAAGAGCTTATTCCATTACACTTTGTCGTTTCTGAATTCAGACGTCCTTCGAAGTTACTGCCGCAGACGCTTGCTATTCCACTACACAAATTTGTCTACTTTTCAGAAGCCTAGCGTTCTGAACGTTATTTCACTAGTCTGAATTCAGATACCGTGGCTCTCAGACGTCTTCATTCAGACAAATGGAATAAGCTCTTTACTCGTTCAGCTCAATTTGCAATGAAATTCTATTCTATGGATTTTGGTATTAGATTGAATTGATGAAAGCAAAGTAATTAATAGTGATTTTTATATTATTAAGGATTTTGAAATATATAGCTTTTTTGTATAGAGATTTTATACTGCTTGCCATTGCATTTATATTTTTAAATATATTTTGTAGAAGCTTCAATTGCATAGGAATAAATTCAAAAAACAACGTAAAAATATGTATTCTATAAGATGTTATTTTACACAGATTTTTATTAATGAAAGGACTTAACTATTATGTTTAAACTTTCTCGTGATTTTCGTTGAGTTTATTAAAATATATATACGTCTAAAAACATTACATACATATACTTACGGCTATAAATCCCAGGAAGGGGTAGCCAGAGCTAAAGAATTAGAAATTCCTGATCCATTTTTGGAAATTTCAGTCGGGAAAAGATAGTAAAAATAAAGGGTGTCGGTGATGGGTCTCCAACCGCATCGCCCAAAAATCCCTTAATAGCCCCATACCGTTAGTCGCCTCTTACGTACACCCACCGGATGAGATGGGGTAGTGCTATTCTAAACCGACACTACACAGCAAACTGTATTAGTGATATATCATTCAATTAGATCTCCTGATAAGAATCCTATTACACACAAACCATATTTTTTTCTCATATTGAATAAAGATATAATTTTATGAGAAAATTCAAAAATGTATGCCCAAATCTGGGCTTATAATTTAGTACTAAGCCATCCATATTTTATAATAATCAAAACATAGTCTTTGTAAATAGTTTTTATTATATAATATTGAAAAGACATTTTTTAATCAAATTTATTTGTATAATTGTAATTTTATAACAATATTTAATAGTGTCAAAGCATTTATTATCGTGTGATTTGTGCAAATATACAATTTTAGCTACAACAGTCTTTTATTATTAATCATTATAGCACCATATAGTCCAATAATACTTTTAAATGCATAACCAACAAAACGACAAAAAGTAAATCCTGTCAAGTTTAAGGGCGTCCCCCGAAAAATAGGTTGATATTGATTGTTTGGAAATTCTATAAAGTCTGATTTGATGATATTGATATGATATGAATAAAATATATGTTGGTGATTAGTTCATGGTGTTAAAATTTGATGTTTAACATTTTAATAATTTGTTGAAAAATATGATAAAAAAAATTGAATTGGAACATGCTTTGTTTTCAAGCTATAAATCTTCCCTCGTTATTCCTAGGAATAATTGTCTGGTGAGGATTTTTCTTCTCACGTTATGTGATTGGTTTTTGTGATGGACAATTTATTTTAATTATGTCAAACTAGCGTTTGGTTTCGTCGCTTAGAAAATCTTTTGTAAAGTAAAAACATGTTTATAAACTGAAATTGTACAAACCATATTTTGAAAAAATGAAAAAATGTGAATGTAAAGAGTTTCTTTGTTGCTTCTTCTCTTTACGAACACCTTCCGAAGCAACGGATTAACCATTAATTTAAAACTTTGACGTTCAAAAAATGTTAGTATTTAACTTTATTTTGAAAAATAAACTTTTTGACTTTTTTTTTTTTTGACTTTCATAAAAACCGTATAGGCTCCACTGGCATAACATACATGTGAACTCATTATGTGTCTATATACGCGTAGCTTTAAGATCTGTAACTTTGATGTTTAACTTTTCATTTAAACATTATAGTTATTCAATAAAACTAAATAAACTACATTTATCCTGCGCGCGCGTTTTTTCCGTCCCTGTCACTCTCAATAAATTTGACGTAAGAGTGAGCGCAATAGTTGCAAAATGCGGGGAGGCCCTTAACAAACACAACACTTCAATCAAAAAAAATAAGAAGAAAAAAAGAGAAGAAAAGGAAAAAAAATAGGGAAAAAAAGCCTGCCTCCCGCACTACGGTTAACCCTTATGGGAGGCAGTGCATTGTAATTGTATTTTATATAATGTTTATTATTTGGATCCAATATTTTTTTGTAAACTGTACCATTTGGAAATAATTCACACCATTTTTTACTACCTTATTATATATTATAATTTTATTTATTCATTCATTATTTGCCGTGTAGTGCCGGCTTAGAATGTCGCTACCCCTTTATACCCACGGGTGTCGTAAGAGGCGACTAAGGGTACTGGGGCTTTGTATGGGATTTGGGCGATGCGGTTGGAGACCCATCACCAAAAACCTTTATTTTTACCATCTTTTCCCCACTCAACTTCAAAAAGTGGCTGAGGAATTTATAATTCCTTAGCTCTGGCTATCCTTTCTAGGGAAATATAGCCGTGAGTATATGTATGTATGTATGTATGTCATTAGGTGAGTAAAACAGATAAAAATCTTAGACTGACATAAATTTATAGGCAATAATAATCGGGTGACCACGGCACCAGTAGGTGAGTCGAAACGTCGGGTAAACATATCACGTAAGTGGTTTTGAAATATTCGTTGGTTAAAATCGATTACTATTATATATAATTCACACCAGCTAAGATATGTGACTGAGAAAAGTCACTAAGGAGATATTCAATAAACCGCTGACATTTTACTTAATAAGTTTGTTGAAATCATACTATTCAATCCTTACTGTTATTCGTTATTTTATACATATATAATTAATACACGTATATAAGTTTATATGTCGTATGATTGTTAAGTTATATGGCTCCTCAACCATTTTGCAGATTCATTCGCTTCAACCGAAATAACACCCGACGACTTTCCCAACTTTCGTGTCGCACTGACTAAAATCTATATTCCGGAACTCCGCCATTTTGTTATACGTCATTTCTGACAGCACCTCATATTTTTTTAATTTTGCCGCGCATTTTTGTGACGCGATCGCTGTGCATAAGGTCGCTGTTGCTTTGAGCCCGAGATGTTTTCCGAGAATTTCACTGAAACGAACATGAAATACATACATACATAAACTCACGGCCATAAATTCCATAAAGGGGTAGCCAAAGCTTTAGATCTAGAAACTCCTCAGCCACATTTGGAAGTTGATAGGGGACGAGATGGTAGAAAAAAGTATCGTTGGTGATGGGTCTCCAACCTCATCGCCCAAAAGCCAATTAAAAGCCCCTTACTCTAAGTCGCTTCTACGACACCCGTGGATAGAAAGGGGTATTGACACTCTAGGCCGGCACAACACGGCATTAACATGAAATGAAACGAGAAATATTTTTTTTTGCAACGGCTGATCATACACAAACTTAGTATTTATCATAATTTTAAACAAAAAGTGTTGAGCAATATATAGCTTTTAGGTCCGGAGTTTGCGGGTTCGATTCCCGCTGAGAGCAATATTTATGTGATGGGCACAAATGATTGTTTCTTGGTCTTTGATATTATTCATATGTGTATTATTCGTTGTGGTGTAAGTATCAGCTTAGAATTGCACTACCCCATTTCTTCTCGTGGGTGATTGTAAGAGGCGTCTAAAAATATTGGGGCTTTTAAAGTGATTTCCGGGCGGTGCGATTGGAGACCCATCACCAAAAACATTTACTTTACAGTCTTTTCCCCACTCAACTTCCAAAATTGGCTGAACAATTATCTGATTCTGAAGCTCTGGCTACCCCTTCTGGGGATTTAAAATCGTGAGTATATGTATGTATAGTTTAAAAACTCAATACGTACACAGCTCTGAACATTTCAACCCCAATTCCATTGCCATAGTACTCTGGTTGGACAGCCACCACATTAATGGTGATATATTCACTAACATCGTAGTGGTGGAACACATTAACACTCTGTTGCAGTCGGAGGAGGACGGAGAGCATTTTTTTCCATGATTCGCCTTTTATCTGAAAAAATATAAAATGTAATACGTTTACTCATCGCCATAAATCCTAAAAAAGGGGAGCCAGAGTAGTGCCGGCTTAAAATAGCACTACCCCATTTCTTCCGATGGGTGTACGTAAGAGGCGACTAACGGTATTGGGGATTTTAAGGGATTTTTGGGCGATGCGGTTGGAGACCCATCACCAAAAACCTTTGTTTTATCATCTTTTCCCAAATTTACTTCCAAAAGTGGCTGAGGAAATTCTAATTCCTTAGCTCTGGCTACCCCTTATAGGGATTTATAGCCGTGAGTATATGTATGATGTATGTATGGGAGCCAGAGCTTCAGAGCTAGAAACTCCTCAACCACATTTAGAAGTTGGTGGGGACATAGTAGAAATAAAGAAAGAAAGATAGTATTTATTCATTACCTAAGGGCACAACTATGACAAAATACAAGCAATTCACAAATTATTATCGCCATATTAAAAGTACGTGGTAAAATAATCGAAAACAAATAACAACAAAAAAAACTAAAGTACCATTTGTGGTGAGTCTTCAACAGCATCGTCCAAAACCCACTTAAATAGCCTCTTACGACACCCGTGGGTAGAACTGCTGGGACTAAGATTTTCACCAAGGCATCCGCTTGTATCATCACAGTTCATAATATTCCCACCGGAGTCGAGCTTTTTAATACAAAGAGAAAGAAAGAAAGACAGACATTTATTCGCTGCACAGATGAGCAAGAGACATACAATACATAGGCCACTTACTTATACTCACACCTATTATTACCATTGGGGTAGGCAGAGACTATCCAACGCCACTGTGTACGATCTTCGCTACTCTCATGCTTCTCTTACGAATGTATTATTCTTCATTACATTCTTATTACTTCTGACCCGGCAGCCTGTGTTAAATATGTAATATAAATATATTTGCCGTGTAGTGTCGGCTTAGAATAACACTACCCCAATTCTACCCGTGGGTGATCGTAAGAGGTGACTAAGGGTTTAGGTGCTTTTTAAGTGATTTTTGGGCGATGTGGTTAGAAACCCATCACCAAAAATATTTATTATTATCTTTTTCCCCAATCAACTTCCAAAAGTGTCTGAGGAATTTCTCATTCCAAAGCTCTGGCTACCCCGTTAAGGGATTTATAGCCGTGAGTATATGTATGTATGTGAGGAGCAGGACTGCTATGCCACCTGACCACCTGGGGGTTGTTTTATAAAAAAACATTGACAGTCCTGCATCTACATCGGTAGGTCCCCATTGAACATTTCTAGACAAGGGCAAGCACGAGCGGTGTTTAAACTAGTTATCGCGTGGGATAAAGCAGCCATCTCTTACGCACTTACTTAGTATCGTATACTGCTATCTCATTACAACCGTTATCGTGTTGATAAAATAGCGCTCGTGCTTGCTATACAAGTGATTTAAAATCATCAAAATCTTGAGTTTGAGTTTGAATGTTATTAAACATGGCATTGAAAGTTAATGTGCTATAAAACTTAGTTATGTGAAATTGGATTAAATACTGTAAATAGCATTTTTCTCACTATTAATATTGTGCAAAGCGTGCATCAATTTAATTTAACGGTATTTAATATTGTGAACTCTTGTATTCCATTATATTATTTAATATGATGAATATTTTTTATGCGATAAAAAATATAATACGTTACAATAAAAATCTTTTCTGTGTAGTTTTGGCTTATAATGGCACTACCCCACACTTCCCGAAGTGTTCGTAAGGGGCAGCTAAGTGTATTATCTAGAGCTTTTAAGTGATTTTTGGGCGATGCGGTTGGAGACCCATCACCAAAAATATTTACAATCTTTTCCCCACTCAACTTCCAAAAGTGGCTGACGAATTTCTTATTCCGAAGCTCTGGCTACCCCTTCTAGGGATTTTAAGCCGTGAGTATATGTATGTATGTATTTGTAAAAAGAAATCTAGTGTAAATCTGCAGAAACTGATAATATTCGTACAAGGCGTAAGTATAACTCTAGTTGGCTTAGAATAGCACTTGGCTATTCCATCCTGTCGGTGTCGAGTCTTTTTATGTGGTTGTTGTTGGATGCGGTTGGAACCCCAGCCCCAACATTTATTTAATCTATACTTAAAATAAATCTGTAGAGAGGTCAATTCTGTACATGAAATATATTTTCAAAGTAACTATCAGAAGGGCAAGCACGAGCCGTGTTGAAACTAGTTATCGCGTGGGATAAAGCAGCCATCTCTTACGCACTTACTTAGTATCGTATACTGCCATCTCATTCTAACCGTTATCGTGTCGATAAAATAGTGCTCGTGCTTGCCCTGCAGGTGGTGATTAGGGATCGATAATTCGATACTGATGCCAAAAATGCAATCAGTAAAATTTTTGTCTGTCTGTCTGTCTGTCTGTCGGTTTGTATGTGCCTTATGGAAACAAAAACTACTCGACGGATTTTAACGAAACTTGGTACAATTATTCTTCATACTCCTGGGCAGGAAATTTTGGGAAAACGGGAGAAGTTACTCCATTTTTTAAGCTTCCGTCGCGTGTGCAGCCTTAATGGTTAAACTTACATAGAAATCATGTATCACGGAAATATTCTTCATAAAATTATCTAAAAAAATAATCCTCAACGGTTTATGTCTATCTTTTACGGTTGACTCACAATAACACGTGTAATTCCTGATAGCTTAGCAGTTCGGAACATTCTGATTATATATCTTACGTTAGTAAACCTCTCACTCATCCCTAATTTAAAAAAGGTAACATTATTACCTATTCAATAAAAAAAGAATCATAGAAATCGATAGAGAAACACCGAAATTATACATAAAATAAGCCATCGCGCCCATGACCAAAACCAAATCTGTACTAATTTACATATAACATACTAGATGGCGCCAGTAGTTGCATCCTTCATCACGTAATGATTTATTTTTTAGATTGTTATGAATACTTCATAGCGTTTTATTCCAAAATTTGCTATTAGACGGAAATACAGAACCGTTCATTAAAGCGCATTCAAAATCACCAAACTACACTGTTTAGGGAGTGCTATAAATTTAATAAATTGAAAACATTGTGCTGAATTTCACAATGCTTGAGCAGTGACTGAAGAAATAAACCTCAGATATTTAAAAAAACAACGCTACCCGTGCGAAGCTTGGACGATCCACTAGTTTAAAATGTTTCTTTATTCCACTTCCAAATCTGTATGAGGTATTTATAATTTCTGAACTTCTTTCATCCTTTTTATGAAGTTTATGGTCGTGATTATAGTAATATACAATTCGTTTTAGGTATTTAAAAAGTAAGTCTGAATGGGTGCCTACAGATGGACACCGGCGGAGGGGAAGGCCTAGGAGATGGAGGGACGACCTGGACAGGTTCGATCCAGGTTGGTTGTGTACAGCCTCGGACAGAGATGTGTGGGCTCAAAATTGTGAGGGCTTTGCCCAGCAGTGGGAAACAAATTAGGCTACATTTTTTTTTTACATATACATACATACATATACTCACGGCTACAAATCCCTAAAAAGGGTAGCCAGAGCTGAGAAATTAGAAATTTCTCAGCCACTTCTGGAAGTTGAGTGGGGAAAAGATGGTAAAATAAAGGTTGTTGGTGATGGGTCTCCAACCGCATCGCCAAAAATCCCTTAAAAGCCCCAACACCGTTAGTCGCCTTTTACGTACACCCACCGGAAGAAATGGGGTATTGCTATTCTAAGCCGACACTACACAGCTGAAAACTATATACTAAACTGAAAACTATACTAAAAAAGCTATATACAATTTGAGATCCCGAGATTCCCTGATGGAATTGTTTAAAACAATAAATATAATGACGCTGCCATGTCAATATATTTATGAAAATATTATGTATGTAAGAAAGAATCAGGCCTCTTTTGTGAAAAATTGTGACAGACATATTCGAAACCTGAGAGACAACAATAAAATTTCAGTACCAAAATACAGATTGTCAAAAGTAAATACATCTTTCATGGGGTTATGCGTAAAAATGTATAATAAAATACCTGAGGACATTTTAAATTTATCAGAAACAAAATTCAAAACAGTAGTTAAAAGAAATCTTAGTTCGAAAGCTTATTACAATGTTAATGATTACATTAATGATGAAGTGGCTTGGTGTCATCAGGGCTCTGTGCAGGATGTTTCCGGGCTAACACCAAAATTGTAATGGACGTAAAAAAAAGATGTGTGTTGACGAGTTTCTTACGGGTTCTTCTCTCAACAAAACACCTTCCGAATCCGAAGTAAACTTAGTATTAAGTTGAAATTTGACGTTCAAAAAACAAAGATTTATCTTTTTACTTTGAAATAAATGATTATTTTATTTTATTTTAACTACTATGAAAAATAAAAGAGTTTTTATTAAAAGATTTATGGATGTAAATGGAGCTAGACAGGTTTGTCAGGATTGTACAAAGTGGCGATGAATAGTCTCTGCCTACCCCAATGGGAAATAATGGCGTGAGTATTTGTGTCTTATGTATGTAAGGAACGACAATCATTATGCATCATTTGTTAGTGAGGATGACCTCGGAGGACACATTTGGATCAAATAGAAAATGTACTCAAAAAAGCAGGTGACCGAAGTACGAAGAATAAAAGAGCATGTATGAAAAGATTGATGGATGTGAATGAAGCTAGAGAGGTTTGCCAGGATCGTACAAAACGGTGATCGATAGTCTCTGCCTACCCCAATGGGAACTAACGGCGTGAGAATATGTATGTATGTATGTACAAATTTTGTCCTCAACTCACCATTTATTGAACCCTTGAGTCCTATAACCACAAGACCAGACTCTCGAGGGTAGTACCAACCTACCTTGTCAAAATCAACGTCATCGTCATCATCATCAATGCTCTTGACTTCACAAATAGCATAACCAATGAGCTCTGTACGATCCTGATGATTCACGAAGCATCCCAATGGGAATCCATTTGCTATATCTTCAATCCAATTACTTCTTATTGTGTGGACAGAAGCAGGGTCTGAGGCTAAACCTGAAAGACATATTTGGTTTAAGAGCCTCCCCGCATTTGGCAGCTATTGCGCTCGCTCTTACGTCTTTACTGAGAGTGACAGGGTCGGAAAAAACGCGCGCGCAGGATAAATCTATACTTATAATAAATCTGTAGAGAGGTCAATTCTGTACATGGAATATATTTTCAAAATAACTATCAGGGGGTGATTAGGGATCGATACTGATGCCAAATATGCAATCAGTAAAATTTTTGTCTGTCTGTCTGTCTGTCTGTCTGTCTGTCTGTCTGTCTGTCTGTCTGTCTGTCGGTTTGTATGTTCCTTATGGAAACAAAAACTACTCGACGGATTTTAACGAAACTTGGTACAATTATTCTTCATACTCCTGGGCAGGTTTTTGTATACTTTCCAGCAGAATAGTAAAGGGGAATTTTGGGAAATTTTGGGAAAACGGGAGAAGTTACTCCATTTTTTAAGCTTCCCTCGCGTGTGCAGCCTTAATGGTCAAAGTTACATAGAAATTACGTATGACGGAAATATTCTACATAAAATTATCTAAAAAATATTCCGCAACAGTATATGTCTATCTTTTATGGTTGACTCACAACAACACGTGTAACTCCTGATAGCTTAGCAGTTCGGCGCATTCTGATTATATTTGTTTTCTCTTACGTTTATAATACTCTCAATCACCCTTATTTCAAAAGTTAACATTATTACCTACTCAATAAAAAAAGAATCATAGAAATCGGTATAGAAACACCAAAATTAATAGTCCCAACATAATAGTCGCACGCGATCAAAACCAAATCCTTAGTAATTTACATATTACGTACTAGATGGCTCCAGTAGTTGCATCAATTAAAACCTAAAAATTAGCTTAATTTCGGAGATATTGATCTGAACCGATCATAAAAGCGCTTTCAAAATCACAAAGTAACACTATATTCAGACATGAGTGCTGTAAGTTGTAATAAAGGCGCTAATTTCATAACGCTTGAGCGGTGATTGAAGAAACCTCCAATATTTTTAAAACTATGCTACCCGTGCGAAGCGGGGCCGATCCACTAGTATAAAAATATAAATATAATATTCAATAAAACTAAATATAGTTTATTTAGTTTTATTGAATAACTATAATGTTTAAATGAAAAGTTAAACATCAAAGCTACAGATCTTAAAGCTACGCGTATATAGACACACAATGAGTTCACATGTATGTTACGCCAGTGGAGCCTATACGGTTTTTAGGGTTCCGTAGCCAAATGGCAAAAACGGGACCCTTATAGATTCGTCATGTCTGTCTGTCTGTCCGTCCGTCCGTCCGTCCGTCCGTATGTCACAGCCAGTTTATTCCGAAACTATAAGAACTACATTATTGGAAATTGGTGCGTAGATGTATTCTGTAAACCGCAATAAAATCTGAAAAAAAACCAAAATGTTTAGGGTTCCCCATACATAGAACTGAAACTCAAAATTTTTTTTTTCATCAAACCTATACGTGTGGGGTATCTATCAAAAGGTATTTGAAAATGATGTTGAGGTTTCTTATATCATTTTTTTCAAAACTGAATAGTTTGCGCGAGAGACTTTTTCAAAGTGCTAAAATGTGTGTCCCCCCCCCGTAACTTCTAAAATATGGGCATGATAATACTGAAAAAAATATATGATGTGTATTACTATACAAACTACTAACGAAAATTGGTTTGAATGAGATCTAGCCCGTAGTTCTATTTTTAAACGTTATAAATCAAATTACTTACCTAATTTGGCTCCCATGATTTTCACACAAACGGGATTTTCTATATATATGATAGTACGGAACCCTTAGTGCGCGATCCGACTCGCACTTGGCCGGTTTTTATTAAAACAAAGCATGCTCCAATTCAATTTGTTCCATCATGTTTTTCAACCAATTTCATTAAAATGTTAAACATCAAATTTTAACACCATGAACTAATCACCAACATATATTTTATCTTCTATTCTAAGGGCCTACACCAATTTGTCTTTTCTAAAGACATATGTGTGGTTAATTTATCATGGTTGTTAACGGTGAGGGAAAACATCGAGAGGAAACCCACATGGCGGAGTTGTACTTAGTCATGTGACAGTGTATTCGTACAAAAACGGCGATGGGCCTGCCCCCTATCACGTGAGTACTCTGTCCATGCAAAACGTGGGTACTCTGAACACCAGGTGACAAAGTCACGTGATGTTCAGAAGTATTAGTACCTCTGCCAACCCCTTCGGGGATATTCGGCGTGAACGTTTATGTTATTTTGTTATGTTTATTATATTTTATTCATGTCATATCAATATCATCAAATCAGATCAAATCAATCAGTTTTACGGTATGTGTAAAATTATATAATAAAATACCTGATGACATTTTGAATCTAACAGAAAAGAAATTCAAAGTAATTATAAAACGCAGTCTTCACTTAAAAGCTTATTACAGTTTAAATGATTATATGATAGATGTAACTGCTTGGTGTCACCAGGGCTCTATTCAGGATATTTCCAGACATACACCAATATTGTAATATGACTAAGAAAAGATGAGTGTTGCTGAGTTTCTTACGGGTTCTTCTCGCAACAATACACCGTCCGAATCCAAAGTAGAGTCAGTAGAGTAAGATTTAACTTATACGTAAGTTTGTGACATTAAAAAAATAGAGAACAATTCTTTTTATTTTGAAATAAATATTTTTTATTTATTTATTTTAGACTTTATGGAATTTCCAAACAATCAATTCCAACCTATTTTTCCGGGGACGCCCTTAAGGGTTATGATTGCTTCGGCCACCTATCCATTACAAGAGTCTCTGGACGTTGTTTAACTGCTATGATATGTATGTAGTATAAAAACCGGGATAACTCAGTGGGAACACCACCGGTTATCAAGCAAAGACCAGAATTCAATTCCTGAGTTGTGCCTACAGTGATGTGTCTTTTCAAAACATGGATGGTTACAACGTTTGTGGCAGAGTGGAAAGGTGACTAGCTTCTAGGCCCGGAGGTTGCGGGTTCGATCCCCGCTGAGAACAACATTTATGTGATGAGCATAAATGTTTGTTGCTTAGTCTTGGATGTTATTTATACATACATACATATACTCACGGCTATAAATACCAAAAGGGGTAGCCAGAGCTAAGGAACTAGAATTTCCTCAGCCACTTTTGGAAAGTTGAGTGGGGAAAAGATAGCAAAATAAAGGTTGTTGGTGATGGATCATGAGTTCATGATCCATGATGATGATGATCCATGGATGATGAGTTTTACTTAGTTCTGGGGTAGCTTGATCCGTGTATAATATGTCCGTGTTTTAATTTATTTGTCAAGGTTAACGTTAAGGGAAAATCTCTAGGCTGAGTTGTGAGGCCTGTCCCTATCACGTGAGTACACCGTCCAAGCAAAACGTGGGTACTCTGAAACCACGTGACTAAAGATAAACGGTGATGTTCAGAAGTATTAGTACCTCTGCCAACCCCTTCGGTGATAAACGATGTGAATATTGAGTTTGAGTAGATATACTTACAGACAATATATTCACGGCTATAAGTCATAAAAAGGGGTAACAGATTCAGAGCTGGGAACTCCTCAGCCTCAGGAAGTTGATAAGGGAAAAGATGGTAGAAATAAAGTATATTTGGTGATGGGTCTCAAACCGCAACGCCCAGAAACATACATACATACATATACTCACGGCTATATTTCCCTAGAAGGGGTAGCCAGAGCTAAGGAATTATAAATTCCTCAGCCGCTTTTGGGAATTGAGTGGGGAAAAGATGGTAAAAATAAAGGTTTTTGGTGACGGGTCTCCAACCACATCGCCCAAAAATCACTTGAAAAGTCCCGATACCCTTAGTCGCCTCTTACGGTCACCCACGGGCAGAAATGGGGTAGTGTTATTTTAAGCCGACACTACACAGCTACGCCCAGAAACCACTTAAAAAAGCCCCATACCCTTAGTGGCCTCTTTTGTCACCCGTGGGTAGAAAGGGGTAGTGACATTCTAGGCCGGCCTAGTAGTAGGAAATTTTAACCTATGATGATTGATGATGATGACTCACATTTAATCAATTTTCTATGACTTATGTTATGAATGGATTAGGGCCGGCGCTGACTGCCGGCATGGCATGGCAAAGGATTTCGGTACAGATATAGCATTTTTAATCTTATTACCATGCGTATAGAATTCATTCTGACACAACGATGCCGAGGGAGGCCGCGGTAAGACAGAACGTCGGCATCGTTGTGTCAAAATGAAGTAAAATGAATTCTATACTCATGGTAATAAGATTAAAAATGCTATATCTGTACCGAAATCCTTTGCCATGCCATGCCGGCAGTCAGCGCTGGCCCTTACGGAAAAAGTATCAATTTGTACTTACCAAAAAGTTTGCATGTTGGTTCGTGAGTCAAAAAGATCTGTAAAAATTCTTCTAAAAACTGTTCTATGTGTTTTTTTCCAACAAGTCTTATTTCAAAACTGAAAATGAAATAAAATATAATAAAATCACTAACTGTTCCTGTCTAATCCTCTTGATTTATATAAATGTCCTGACAAACATCCATACATACTTATACTCACGGCTATAAATTCCTAAAAGGGGTAGCCAAGCCAGAGATTCATAATCAGTGAGTTTCAGCATCTTTTGGAATTTAAGTGGGGAAAATATAGTATAATAATATTTTTTGTGATGGGTCTCCAACATCATTGCCCAAAACAAAAATCACTTAAAAATCCCCAATACCCTTAGTGGCCTCTTAAGATCACCCATGGAAAGAAATTGGGTAGTGCTATTCTAAGGGCCAGTTTTTTGATCCGGAGTTAAAAATATAACCGTTTGTTACATTGACTATAGTTAAATGACTAACCAGTAGTTAAATCGTAAATCCATTTTTGATATCTTTTTTAACTATAGTCAAACTTAACAATTGGTCAATTTGTTGCCTGTGCAATGAACAATGACCAGTGATGTATAAGATAGCCTATACAAAGCATCTGAAATGCAAGATGATAAATCAAGGGATTTATAGCCGTGAGTATATGTATGTATGTATGTAACTGAGAGTGTGCGTTTTAGCATCATTCCCAATTTCAGTAACAATGCAGAGTACTGCTTCCTTCGATAGGCGGTAACGATGACAAAAATCTACATCATCCCTGGTTTCTAACGGCGGATGGCGTGGCCTAAATATTTTTAACCTTCTCATCAACACACATTGTAATATAATATCATCGTCTTCTTCTTCTGACGAACTTTCGACATCAAAGTATCTACAGATCCACAAACTTTTCTTGGCCGACGGCCACTACTGGTACTACTGTCGCCGTTTTGAAATTTCAGCCTGTCATTGTCTGTTAACCCTCAACTAAATAAAACTTATAGGGTGACCTACGTATATAAAATTAGTCTGTATGATTTAAAATTATTCCTCTTATAATGGTTACATTATTTACTGGCAATACTAATATCGATGACAGCGACGCCTTTACCGGCCAAGAAAAGTTTGTGGATCTGTAACTATGTTCAAATTCATCTCAAATGTCTGACAAACAGCTGCTATTATACAAATAACAAGCGGCCATCTTGTTTAACCCTCCAATCTTGAGTAGTCAACTTTTTTAACTAATGGTTCGATATTTGACCATTAGTTACTCTAACCACGGGTCAAAAAATGTATTTTGCTGACATTTAACTAATAGTTACGATATTTAACAAATTGTTGAGTTAACCACGGATCAAAAAACTGGCCCTAAGCCGACAATATACAGCCGTCTACCTTTCGTATACGTCCTTTTTCTTTTCACACATTGGATGCCTGCCTTTTTCGAAACCTCCTTTATTTTATCATAATGTGTCATCCGTGATCTGCTCTATTTAAATTACCATTAAGGCCCAATATCTTCCCAATATATATAAAAATATATATATAACAATATATATTTGCTGTGTAGCGCCGGCTTAGAATAGCGCAACCCCGTTTCTACCGGTGGGTGTGCATAAGAGGCGACTAACGGTATTGGGGCTTTTAAGGGATTTTTGGGCGACGCGGTTGGAGACCCATCACCTTTATTATACTATCTTTTCCCCACTCAACTTTCCAAAAGTGGCTGAGGGATTTCTAATTCCTTGGCTCTGGCTACCCCTTCTGGGGAATTATAGCCGTGAGTATGTATATGTATATGTATGTATGTATATATAAAAACGGCGAAAGGCCTACCCCTTATCACGTGAGTACACTGTTCAAGCAAAACATGAGTACTCTGAACACCGGTTGAAAATGTCACTTGATGTTCTGAAGTATTAGTAACTCTGCCAACCCCTTCGTGGATATATGGCGTGAACGTTTGCGTTTGATGTCTCACTATATCTTTTTTACCCACTTTTTATCAACGATCGTATAAAACTTACTCTAAAGGTGTTTGACCGTCTCTCTCACGACCCTTAAATCTTCTTAATACCAGGTTTTCTGGGATTTCAGGCTTCGTAAATGGCATTTTGCACTGAAAAACAAATTAGTTTAATTTGGAATAATCTTTAGTAACGGAACAGTGAAGAGATAGGTATAGATCCTTAGTAGGGCCTAGAATTGAAACCAAAACATACATAAACTCATACATATACATACATATACTTACGGCTATAAATCCCTAAAAGGGGTAGCCAGTGCAAAGGAATCAGAAATTCCTCAGCCACTTTTGGAAGACACTTAAAAAAAACCCTTTAAAGCCTCAATACCGTTAGTCGCCTCTTACGTACACCCACCGGAAGAAATGGGGTAGTGCTATTCTATGCCGACACTACACAGCAGCATACATAAACTCACAGCGATAAATCCCTAAAAGGGGTAGCCAGAGCTTCAGAATCAGACAATTCTTCAGCCACTTTTGGAAGTTAGGTGGGGAAAATATTGCCCACTGAGATGCGTCTCCAACCGCATCGCCCAAAAATCACTTATAAAGGCCCCATACCATTAGTTGCCTTTTACTACAGCTGTCGGTAGAAAGGGGTAGTGACATTCTAGGCCGACATCACACAGAACTTCCTTCAAATATTTGTCATTACAGCGCATATAGGTCCCTACGATGGTTGAAGCCCAACTTAAATAGGGCGACTTGGCCAAATAGTCCACCATAATGGCCTAATGTGGAGAGGAAGATTTGCGACTACTACCGTGATAGTAGCCGGGGCCGAGAGCTTAGCGTATAGCTCGGATACACCTTAATTTTCTGGTGATCAGGTGATTCAAGGCTTCAATATCTAAGAAAATTGGTTTAAATATAGCAACCATGATAGCCCAGTGGGTAGAACACTCGGTTATCGTGCAAACGACTAGTGTTCAAATCCTGGGTCGGGCCTACATCAATTTGTCTTTTCTAAAGACATATGTGTGGTTAATTTATCATGGTTGTTAACGGTGAGGGAAAACAACGTGAGGAAACCCACATGGCTGAGTTGTACTTAGTCATGTGACAGTGTATTCGTACAAAACGGCGATAGGCCTGCCCCCTATCACGTGAGTACACTGTCCATGCAAAACGTGGGTACTCTGAACACCAGGTGACAAAGTCACGTGATGTTCAGAAGTATTAGTACCTCTGCCAACCCCTTCGGGGATATTCGGCGTGAACATTTATGTTCTGTTATGTTATGGTTTAAATATCGCATACTAGCTGACCCGACAGACTTCGTACTGTCAAATTTGCTTATGAATTTTTAACTTTAGGGGTTTTTCCCGGTACTTTTAGTTCAGGCGTGAATATTTTATTGGTCAACTTTTCCGCGATAAAAAGTATCCTATGTTACAATTTGGGTCATTAGTCATTACCTAGCATTTTGCTAAATTTCATTCATGCTGTGTAGTGTCGGCTGAGAATAGCACTACCCCATTTCTTCCGGTGGGTGTACGTAAGAGGCGACTAACGGTATTGGGGCTTTTAAGGGATTTTCGGGCGATGCGGTTGGAGACCCATCACCAACAACCTTTATTTTTACCATCTTTTCCCCACTCTACTTTCCAAAAGTGGCCGAGGAACTTCTAGCTCCTCAGCTCTGGCTACCCCTTGTAGGGATTTACAGCCGTGAGTATATGTATGTTCATTCATATACATTCTGTAATTGAGAAGCCGTTTCACTTCAAACACACAAACATCCAAACATCTAAACTTTCACATTTATAATATTACTATAATTTTTTTAAGAGGTTATCAAACCCGTGACTTACGGATTGCAAGCTGAGAGTTTCACCACCTGGTCGCGGAGGCAGTTCCGTTCTAAAGGCATAGGATAAAATTATGACATTAACATTCCGTTTATTACGTAAGGCCGTCAGAGTTTGTCGTTTCTTAGTTTATTACTCATTATTATCAATACCACTAGTGAGATGCTACCCTGCCTGACTTCACTCATGCAGAAAAGCATAGTAAATAGGTACCATTTCATTATTTACATACATAACATAATAACATAACATAAACGTTCACGACGAATATCCCCGAAGGGGTTGGCAGAGGTACTAATACTTCTGAAAATCACGTGACTATCACCTAGTGTTCAGAGTACCCACTTTTTGCATGGCACTCCTAGGCAGGTTATAGTATGCTTGTACTTTTCAGCAGAGTAGTGAAGGGGAATTTCGGGAAAACGGAGTTACTCCACTTTTTAAGCTTCCGTCGCGTGTGCAGCATTAATGCTTAAGCTTACTTAGAAATCATGTATAACAGAAATATTTTTGGATTTTCGGAAGTTGCGTAAGTAAAAGATGGTGAAATAAAGGTTGTTAGTGATGGACCCCCAACCGCATCGCCCAAAAATCCCTTAAAAGCCCCAAATACCGTTAGCCGCCTCTTACGTACACCCACCGGAAGAAATGGGGTAGTGCTATTCTAAGCCGGCACTACACTGCGATTTATCTATATTTAGAAAACAATTATAAAAAGAACGTACCTCATAAAATATTATTATTTCGTTTTCACAATTGCAACTGATATTGGAAACGGCGACAGATCTACTGTTGATAATTAAGTGTGTATTGGGCCGTAATTCTGATAAAAAACGGATTAAACTATTATATTTATTATATAAGGACAAATTATACACCGATCAAGTTAGCCCCAAACTCAGTAGAACTTTTAATATGGGATAACTCAACGATGTATTTAAAATGATATAATACACATTTAAATAACATCCAAGGCAAAGAAACAATCATTTTATGCTCATCACATAAATGTTGCTCTCAGCGGGGATCGAACCCGCAACCTCCGGGCCGAGAATCTAGTCATATATCCACTCGGCCACGGACGTCGTTAACTATGTGACTATTGGCATATATTTTTTCCTTACCTTTAATTGTAGTAGCCTTGTAGTAGATGACAAATAAATATTAAACTGACTTAATTATTTTGGCTTAAAAGATCCATTGACCAGAGCCGTAAAATGTTTATTAAAAGAACTTTGTTGAAAAATACGATATTGATCGGAACTTTTATATTATTCCGATAAACTTTAATTCCTCTCACTTAAAACTCTCTTTATTTAAATGTTACATCTCTAACAAATAATATAAAACAGAAAATACGTACCAATTTCAATATTATTATTCTATTCTCACAGTTTCGACTGTTATTGGTAAAGACAGTATATCTAATAAGGATAATGTATATTGGGCCCCAATTCTACTATCAAATAACTTTGACAAATCTATCAAAGAAAAAAAAAACTTGTTTATTTTACTATTATATACATTTACATCGTGAGGAAACCCACATGGCTGAGTTGTACTTAGTCATGTGACAGTGTATTCGTACAAGATGGCGATAGGCCTGCCCCCTATCACGTGAGTACACTGTGCATGCAAAACGTGGGTACTCTGAACACCAGGTGACAAAGTCACGTGATGTTCAGAAGTATTAGTACCTCTGCCAACCCCTTCGGGGATATTCGGCGTGAACGTTTATGTTATACATTTACATTTAAAGTTGTAGGAGTGTACAAGTTCGATTAATATAGTTATAAAAATACTTAAACATTTAAAACACTAGTTCCCACTGTGGTAGGCAGTGAATATCGATCCCCAGTTGTGCTATCCTTGCAAACCTCTTCTCAATCTTTTAATACATACAAAACAAGGATATTTCTCAGACTTCAACGCTCGCGTTTTTAAATTATAAAAGAAAACACTGAATCTGGTTTCTGATTCTGATTTATGAGATAAATAGCCAATGCGGATAGTAATAAATAATTTATATCAAATAGAAAATGTGCTCAGAAGGCCGGGAATCCGAAGTATGAAGAATAAAAGGCGTGTATGAATAGATTGATATGTGTTAACGAAGCTCGAGAGGTATGCCAGGATCGTAGAAAGTGGCGATCGATTCTCTCTGTCTACCCCAATTGGAACGGATGGCGTGACTACATCCCTCTTTAGTGGCTAATCCCCAGAAATGGGCATAGCCACCCCTCCCCTCTATCGCCTGGGGAGGTGCCCAATGACCGGGGGGCGTTCCCCCCCGTGACGAAGCTGGGCCATGGGAGCAACCCCGACGCCCATCCCGCGCGTGCCGAGCCTGGTCTTTTGTGCCGCGTGGATGTCCCCGTTCCGCGTAAGTACATGTATGTACCGAGGTCGCGGGTTCGATTCTCGCCTGTGTCGAAATTTTTCTTTCCTTTATTTATTCTTTTTTTATTAGTAATAATCCCCACATGAGGTTTTCTGTTTTCATGAACAAAAAGATTTAAATTGCATGTATGTATGTATAAAAATAATAGCCAATTTTGTTTTAGCTTAATTGAGACCCTGATAAACCAGTAAACACACAAGAATGAATCACAAGATAAATATCGCTAGTTTTTAGTGTAAAATAGCCTCTAATACTTTGATATAAGAGTCAGACTGACTGCAAATGAATATTGTAGCAACCTTAAAAGTAGGTTGTGTGTGTTTGTGTG
Organism: Bedellia somnulentella; assembly: GCA_963576735.1. NCBI lineage: Eukaryota > Metazoa > Arthropoda > Insecta > Lepidoptera > Bedelliidae > Bedellia > Bedellia somnulentella. The sequence goes on from OY755199.1 coordinate 795,111, forward strand.
TATGTGTGTGTTGTAATAATTGTGATTGAATGGTAATCAGCAGAAACTGATGGATCGCTAAATTGGAAATCAAATGGCGTATTAAAATGGTTTCACGAATTATATCTTTATCTCAAGTAGCATGAAGGGATAAGCAGTAATACATACATTACAATATACTCACGGCCATAAATCCCAAAAAGGGGTAGTCAGAGCTTCAAAGCTAGAAACTCCTCAGCCAGATTTGGAAGTTGATAGGGGACAAGATGGTAGACATAAAGTATCGTTGGTGATGGCTCTCCAACCGAATCACCCAAAAACTACTTAAAAAAGTCCCATACCCTTAGTCGCCTCTTACGACACCCGTCAGTAGAAAGGGGTAGTGACATTCTAAACCGGCACTACACGGCTATAAGTAGTAATAATTGTATAAAACCCGAGGGACGAGAGAGTTCGCAGTATTATTATTATTATTCGATAAGACCGCCGATTGTTTCCACTGTAAACTGTATTATAATTTCTTTTGTAAATTTTTGTTTGATGTACAATAAAGAGTTATTCTATTCTATTCTATATGACATAAGCCTCTTCCTTGGTCACCTTGTAAGGGCTCCTTTCTCCCTCTATCCGATTTAGCTTGGGTACACTCCTTTGCCCCGCCAGGGCGGCCCTTATACATATACATACATACATATACTCACGGTTGTAAATCCCTAGAAGGGGTAGCCAGAGCTTTGGAATTAGAAATTCCTCAGCCACTTTTGGAAATGTGAGTGGGGAAAAGTTGGTAAAAATAAAGGTTGTTGGTGATGGGTCTCCAACCGCATCGTCCAAAAATCCCTTAAAAGCCCCAATACCGTTAGTCGCCTCTTACGTACACCCGTCGGTAGAATCGAGGTGGTGCTATTCTAAGCCGACACTACACGGCAGCCCTCAGCTGCCCCAAACACATTAAGTCATGGTGAAGCGGCACAGGCCACAGGGTCAGCAGCGATTAATCCTATCAGTGACCCCTTATATTAGATTCTTATGTTAGCTAGATTCAGGTCTTACAGTTTTTACCAAGTTTTTTATCATCTCATGGAAGTCCCACAAAGCTAACCACATTGTTTATCAATTTAACTTGACACTTTTGATGTCGCTGTAGCTAACCATTGCATCACCTGACACCAATATAATAATAGTACACACGTATGTTACTTACTTACTTACTTATACTCACGCCCATTATTCTCATTGCGATAGGCAGAGGCTATCGATCACCCTTAGCACGATCTTCACTCATCCTTTATGACATTATTCCTCTCATACATTTCTCTTTTATTCTCTTACACGTTGATTCCCGCTAAAAAACCAGACATCAACTACAAATGCGCGGGAAAAATTAAATGGGTACAATGTGTTTCTATATTCGTCTGTTTGCGGAATCTCAGACCTCTTCTCACGCAGCACTGAGAAAATTGGCGATTTTCCTGAGATTCCGGCCCCCTGATTATGTATCTTTTGCGAGTGTCGATTGTGTTGCACGATTGTCGTTGTCAATGTCATAAATTTGTATGCGATCTGACACATTTGACAGCGACAATATTGCAACTTGCGACACAATCGCGGTTGCTAAAGATACATAATCAGCCCGCGGGTCTCTCAGAATCCAAAAGGGCATGGTTAGATACAGTCGGGTCCAACGTCAACGTCCCACATCTCAGAGGTCAAGGAATGAGCAGCTCTGCCGACAAGTTCAAGCAAATCTTTCAATTACAGCTCTTGGCTTGGCGGAGAGGGTTCGCCTTTTGGCTTGCTGTGAGACAGAATCGGGACATTGGTTGTTGAACGCGTTACAGTTACAGTGATAGGAGGCAGACATAACATAACATAAACGTTCACGCCGTTTATCTCCGAAGGGGTTGGCAGAGGTAGCAATACTTCTAAACATCACGTGACAGCGCCACCTAGTGTCCAAAGTAGGTACCCACGTTTTGCTTAGACAGTGTACTCACGTGATAGGCAAGCCTATCGCCGTTTTGAACGAATACCACTGTATTCGTTCCCGCGTGTCTTTTAAGTGATTTTTGGATGATGTAGAGATCCTTCTTAGGGCCGGCGCTGACTGCCGGCATGGCACAGGATGGCAAAGTAAGTTCTGCTGCAGCATTCCGAAGGATAACACGGCCTTCCGCGGCATGCCGTGGCATGACACGGCAAATAACTCCGCGCATGTTCAAAGTTAGTTGTGTTCATAATGATTGACTGGGATTTAGTATTTAACGTATTATACACTAATACCCTTGCCCTCCCCCCGCGCGGCGACGGGACTGAGCCGCGTACTGGCGGCCCGTGTCATGCGCGTGCGGCTCGCGAGATGCAGCAGTACGCCGCGGCATCCCGTGGCATGCTTAGGCACGTTCTGTCCTACCGCGGCCTCCCTCGGCATCGTTGTGTCAAAATAAAGTAACATGAATTCTATACTGATGGTTATAAGATTAAAAATGGGTTTATCAGTACCGAAATCCTTTGCCATGACACGCCGTGCCATGCCGGCAGTCGGCGCCGGCCCTTAGCGTGCATATGATGAGGGTGTCGGGCCTACACAAATTCGTCCTTTCTAAAGTCATATGTGTGGTTAAGTTATCATTGTTGTTAACGGTGAGGGAAAACATCGTGAGACTTACATGACTAAGTAAGTACAACTTAGAACTTAAGAAGGATCTCTACATCATCCAAAAATCACTTAAAAGACACGCGGGTATAAGAGGGTAAGTCCTATTCTAAGCCGACAATACACAGACACAAACCTCAGTTTTAAATTAATTGGCCTAGACCTCGCTTTTATAACCTACCCTTTTTATATTATAAATCGATAAAGGACATCAAACTAAACAACTTTGCCCATGGAATGCCTATCTAAAATATTGTAATTTTCAAAAAATTATGATAATTAAAAATTGTCGTACCTAGTTCAAACTGAGAATGTATAGAATGAGAATCTTTGCTTCAGTGAAAATAAGAAATAAAAAAAAACATCTGATCTATGCTTTTTGCTCTGTAAACAAAAACATAACCTCTTTCGGTATTTTCCAGTTCAATCGCTCGCTTACCGGTTTATATTCATGATATTATTTTTCAACGACGATCAATACAACTGGAAAATACCGAAAGAAGTTATATTTTTGTTTACAGAGCGAAAAGCATAGATCAAATGTTTTTTTTTATTTCTTATTTTCACTGAAGCAAAGATTCTCATTCTATACATTCTCAGTTTGAACTAGGTACGACAATTTTTAATTATTATAATTTTTTGAAAATCACATTATTTTAGATAGGCATTCCATGGGCAAAGTTGTTTAGTTTGATGTCCTTTATCGATTTATAATATAAAAAGGGTATGTTATAAAAGCGAGGTCTAGGCCAATTGCACTGACGTAAACATCTGAGGGTATGTACCTACCATTGTACCTATACTCTGAACCTTGTTAACTGTAGTCAGACTTCGAAATGTTCTGAAAATTGGCGGTAAAATAAACAGACACGGATTCTGTGTTTCTTAGAACTATTATCAGGTGAACTTTTATACGCGGGCAAAATGGGCGTATTCTGTTGCTAACAATATTATAAATTAACAGGAAAATTGACGAATTAAAATCTCAAGCTCAAACGTTCCGCATATCCCAGAAGGGGTTAGCAGAGGTACTAATACTTCTGAACATCACGTGAGATTGTCACTTGGTGCTAAGAGTACCCACGTTTTTCTTGCACAGTGTACTCACGTGATAGTAATACACTGTCACATGCCTAAGTATATGTCAGCCATGTGGGTTTCCTCACGATGTTTTCCCTCACCGTTAACAACCATGATAAATTAACCACACATGTATCTTTTAGATAAGTATTAAAATAAAGTTCAAGATAACATTTATTCGAATACAGTATTCTTCTGCCAGTGCTGGCTTAGAATGTCACTACCACTTTCTACCAACGGGTGTCGTAAGAGGCGACTATGGGTGTGGTTTTTTAAAGAGATTTTTGGGCGATGCGGTTGGAGACCCATCAGAAACGATACTTTATTTCTACCATCTTGTCCCCTATCAACTTCCAAATGTGGCTGAGGAGTTTCTAGCTCTGACGCTCTAGCTACCCCTTATGGGATTTATGATCGTGAGTATATGTATGTATGTACGTTTATATCCTTTTATCTCTGCTATTCATAGGACTCCTTCAAATATTTCCATAAAGATCAGTCATTTCTTCTGTTGATGCTAGATTCAGTTATTAAAGTATAGGTAACCCAAGTTTTTGATAATCTCATGGAAGTCCCAGAAAGCTACCACAATTTATCATATTTTAATTGTAAACTAAATCTGTAGCTAACCATTGCTTACTTACTTATATCACGCCCATAATTCCTGTTGGGAAGGCAGAGATCGCCACTTTGTACTATCCTGACAAACCTCTCTAGTTTCGTTTTTTCTTCATACTAAGGACGCCTGCCTTTTTGAGCACACTCGCTGAATTATAAATTAACATACATACATACATACATATACTCACGGCTATAAATCCCAAGAAAGAGGTAGCCAGAGCTAAGGAATTAGAAATTCCTCAGCCACTTTTGGAAGGTGCGTGGGGAATAGATGGTGAAATAAAGGTTCTTGGTGATGGGTCTCCAACCGCATCGCCCAAAAATCCCTTAAAAGCCCCAATACCGTTAGTCGCCTCTTACGTACACCCACCGGAAGAAACGGGGTAGTGCTATTCTAAGCCGACACTACACAGCAACATAATATGTTAATTTACTTTTTACATATTATGGTAAAAAAATATGGATATTGCCATGTATTGTATGTGTGTTAACAATAGCATTACCCTATTTCTTACCGTGGGTGTTCGTTAGAAACGACTAAGGATATTAGGGCTTTTAAATTTTTGGGCGATGCAGTTGGAGAACCTTAATTTTACAAACTTTTCCCCAGTCAACTTCCGAATATGGCTTAGGATATTCTTTTGAAGCTCTTGCTGTCCCTTCTAGGGATTTATAGTCGTAAGTATGTTTATCTATTTATGTTAAAAAGAACTTCCTCAAATATTCTATTACATAAACCATCAAAATTAACATTCGTTCATAAATACGCAAATGCAACAATTGCATGTCGCACTTATTTCGACATAATGTGAAAGAAAGCTCCAAACTCGATTCGAAAACGCAACTCGACAGCACTAGCATGGTTTCTTAAGAATAGGACTGTAGTTATATTTAAATTTTCTCATTCCCGAATTATATGCTGGACAGAGTTTGGGAGTATTGCTCAGACGAACGTTGGACCGCGCGCGGGAAGAACGTTCGCCGCCATTTTGTATTCGGTCGCAAAAATAGAAAAGTGGCGTTCAAATACATCAGTTTCTTATGTTTGATTTTTTGAACAAGTGACGAAACAAAATTGTTTTTCGGTGGACTAAAAATAGTTTTGTTCTGTGCGCTTTGCACTTGTTTTGTGGAATTATGATTTTAATTTGGTAAGTGAGTATTTCTTTTCTTCTTTTGTGTGTGTTTATGATTGCAATTTTTTATGCGATTAATGTATGTTACATAAATGAAAGAAGATTGTGATTATATTGAAAAAAAACATTTGTTTTGAATGATTCAAATAATTTAATGTTGTCAATAATATTATTCAATTTATTTTCTTCTTATCCCTTAAAAACAAAAAAAAACATTTATTTTACCTTTTATATTATAAAATATTTATTCGTATTTTCGGTGGTCAAAGAGTATTTTTACATAATTCGTTGAATTAAAGACAAAATGTTAGATGTTTAGAAGAGAGCATTGATGAATCAGCAAATCTGATTCTGGTGTTTGGCCAAGCTTTAGACAAACATAAACATGTGTTTTGACAGTCATATAATTGTTAAATGAAAAGTGATTTTCCCTTCTGTGTTCTTCACATTTTGTATTTTACCAAATTATGTTGTACCAAATACTTTTGACAAATTTTATCCATCTAAAAGTTAAGACTTTAAAATATATATTGACACATATAAAATATGTCAAAAAAATATTAAAATAAGAAAAGTGCGATCTTCAAATCTTTTACTTTATAAGAAAAGTTTTCTTTTTATATTAGTGAATGGAAATTAGTTATTTTTTTATTTTTATTTGGTCGTATTTTAAAAATACTTATTCAATTTAATTAAATTTTACCAATTTCACTATATTTTATTTAAATATCTTTAATATTAGTTGCGAATTCGTAATACAATCAAGTTTTGTTACTAAACGTGTGTACCGATTTACTTTACATTTATATTATGTGACATTCAGTTTTTGATGTTATTGATTGTATTTCTATGAAAGAGAGGATGAATATTTTTTTAGTTAATTATGAAACTCATATAACATAGGCAGCGATTTTCCTTATGTGATATTTTGACAGGACACTTGATATAAACATCGATTATTCAATTTATATACTGGTTTGAGACTATAACTTCTTGGTAAAAATACATACATACATATACTCACGGCTGTAATCCCTAGAAGGGGTAGCCAGAGCTAAGGAACTAGAAGTTCCTCAGCCACTTTTGGAAAGTTGAGTGTCGAAAAGATGGTAAAATTAAGGTTGTTGGTGATGGCTCTACCGCATCACCCAAAAATCCCTTAATAGCCCCATAACGGTTAATCGCTTCTTACGTACACCCACCGGAAGAAATGGGGTAGTGCTATTCTAAGTCTTCACTACACAGCAAAAATTTTTTGCTATTAAGGAAGTATTTTCGTGTCAACATTATCTTCATTACTTTTCTTGACTAAACAGTTATAACTCTTTCAAAATTAAGCCGAAATGTTCACCACCACTCCACTCCACCTTCCTTAGCCATAAAAAAGTCGTTAACCTCAGCCGACACTTTCCGGAAATTCACGCGTAATATAGAACAAGCATGACACATGATTTTCTCAACAATAGGATTTTCACCTCGTCTTTTGTACGGAACTGAAATCTGACAGTTCATTTGATTGAAAACGTTAGTATTTTCTTTTATTTCTTGAATGTTCGCCAAGTACTTACGGAATACATTTTGATTTGGATTAAGGTAAAGGAAAGTGAAGAATAAAATACATACATACATACATACATATACCCACTGCTGTAAATCCCTAGAAGGGGTAGCCAGAGCTGAGGAATTAGAAATTCCTCAGCCACTTTTGGAAATGATAGTGGGGAAAAGATGATAAAAATAAAGGTTGTTGGTGATGGGTCTCCAACCGCATCGCCCAAAATCCCTTAAGAACCCCAATACCGTTAGTCGCCTCTTACGTACACCCACCGGAAGAAATGGGGTAGTGCTATTCTAAGCCGACACTACACAGCTAAAATAATTTATTTGAATTAAAACTCTCTTTACTGTGTAAAGCTGGCTTAGAATGTCACTACCCCTTTCTACCCACGGGTGTCGTAAGAGACGACTAAGGGTATGGGGTTTTTATAGGTACTTTTTGGGCGATGCAGTTGGACACCCATCACTAACGATACATTATTTCCACCATCTTGTCCCCTATCAACTTCCAAATGTGGCTGAAGAGTTTCCAGCTCTAAAGGTCTGACTACTCCTTTTTGGAATTTATAGCCGTGAGAATATGTATGTATTTACTTTCTCGTATACAATGAGGCGCTCGAGTATACTCTGTATGACGATTAGGCTTTAGTACAAATACTGGCCTGTTGCGGGTTGACAGGTTAACTGCTGTTTTTTTTGTTATATGTTAGCCGACACCTTATAATAACACTACCCCATTTCTACCCGTGGGTGATCGTAAGAGGCGACTAAGGGTATAGGGGGCTTTTTAAGTGATTTTTGAGCGATGTGGTTGGAGACCCGTCACCAAAAACATTTATTATAACCATCTTTTCCCAATCAACTTCCAAAAGTAACTGAGGAATTTTTCATTCCAAAGCTCTGGCTACCCCGTTAAGGGATTTATAGCCGTGAGTATATGTATGTATGTTAGCCGAGTAACTGCTGATTAAAGGCTTAACGTACGCGCCGAAGCACGGCAACATCTTATACATACACTTACGCCATTGTTTCCCGTTCTCGTGGGCAGACACTACCGATCGCCACTTCTTAAGATCCTGGCAAACCTCTCTAGTTTTATTAGTCAATATTTTCAAACATGCTCTTTTATTCTTCATACTTTTTTGAGCACACTCTCTATTTGGTATCTAGAGTCTAGATGTGTAGGCAACATGTTATGTGTTGGATACATACATACATACATATACTCACGGCTATAAATCGCTAAAAGGGGTAGACAGAGCTGAGAAATTAGAAATTGCTCAGCCACTTTTGGAAGTTGAGTGGGGAAAAGATGGTAGAATAAAGGCTGTTGTTGATGGGTCTCCAACCGCATCGCCCAAAAATCCCTTAAAAAGCCCCAATACCGTTAGTCGCCTCTTACGTACATCCACATAAGAAATGGGGTAGTGCTATTCTAGGCCGACACTACACAGAACCCAAGACCTCCACATCATGAGCCGATTGCTCTAACCGTTAAACTATACTATAGAGGCAGTTAAATTGTCTAACATATATTGCTCGGTCATGGCAATTCAGTTTCAAGGTAGAATACTCGGGTCAATCATCACGTATCAATGTTAATGCGGTTGGCAGCGTCACTATAGCGTTTGTATTACAAGTTCATTGCGAATTAGGCGATAGTTTTAGATAAATTTAATTATATTACAGTATTTACCTCTTAGAGATGCGTGTTTTGGGTTTGGTTGGAAAGCTAAGACTTTCAGAAGCAATTTAGGCGATATATAATTACGAGAAATATCATAGGGGATAAACAGTGAAACATAATAAACACCATCCGTGTGACGCCAGGGCGGACCTTCTTATGTATAATTATTTTATACATACATATACTCAAGGCTAAATATCCCTTCACGGGGTAGCCAGAGCTTTGGAATGAGAAATTCTTCAGCCACTTTGATTGGGGAAAATATGGTAAGAATAAATGTTTTTGGTGACGGGTCTCCAACCGCATCGCCCAAAAATCACTTAAAAAGCCCCTATACCCTTACTCGCCGCTTACAATCACCCACGGGTAAAAATGGGGTAGTATTATTCTAAGCCGACACTACACGGCACTACTTTTATAAACTGAGAATTCCCTAGAAATAATTTTTATGGCTAAACAACGCTTAGAACGTCAGCTAGTTTTACAAAACTGTCTTCTTAAATTTACAAAAGCAGCTGAGGAATTTTTTATTCTAAATCCCTACCCTGTTTTAGGATTAACAGTCATGTGTAGTCATTCTGGATTACGACCTTCAAATCACTTCATGCTGTGTAGTGTCGGCTTAGAATAGCATTACCCCATTTCTTCCGGTGGGTATTGGGGCTTTTAAGGGATTTTTGGGCGATGCAGTTGGAGACACATCACCAACAACCTTTATTTTACCATCTTTTCCAACCTCATTTTACCATCATCTCAACTTTCCGAACGTGGCTGAGGAATTTCTAATTCCTTAGCTCTGGCTACCTCTTCTAAGGATTTATAGCCATGAGTATATCGGCTGTCCCAAAAAGAAAAGCAGTATGGCACATGGTCCTCAAAATCTAGGTATCAACATCACTCTACAAATAAAGCAAGTCCCTACAAGATGCAAAGACCCGTTCATCAAAAGAGGCTCTAGTTTTCGAGATAAAAAAAATGAAAAACACAGCAAGTCCACTTGTGAAAAAGCGATCCCCAAAAACTAAACGCAGCAAGGAACAGTTACCAAAATTAAACAGAGTAAGTCGCGAGTCTTACTGTTTTTTATTAATTGTGAATGAGACTTGCTGGGTTTCCTATATGGGGATTATGCTTGAAAAACGATGATGATGGCCACAAATTTAACTGTAAAGCACATGCCCGCCAACATTTAAACCTAAATTTCACGAAATTTCTATTTGGCGCGAAACGGATTCCGCACGGTATTCGTTGGAGGTGGCTACAGGTACATCGGGGGATGCAGTAGCTACTTGTCGCCGTTCGTCGCATCGGCGGCGCTAGAGCACGTTTTTACTGGATTTAATTATTTTTGCAAGCGTAATTTACTGTATTAACTTCGGAATTAGTTAACATTCGGAGGTAGGAAACGCAAACACTACTTAAACGTGTAAAAGAAATAAAGGATAGAAGAATTTCGCGCTGGCAGCCATTGACACGGTGCGTGTCTCAATTGGCAGAGCGTCGGGGCGTATACCCGAGGTCGCGGGTTCGATTCCCGCCTGTGTCGAGATTTTTCTTTCCTTTATTTATTCTTTATTTATTAGTAATAATCCCCACATGAGGTTTTCATGAACAAAAAGATTTAAATTATATGATAGGCGTTTTCAACATTTGCATTCTATCTGAAAAGGTAGACAAGTGGCCTTCCGAATTAGTTAAAATTCGGAGGTAGGAAACGCAAACACTACTTAAACGTGTAATAAAGAAATAAAGGATAGAAGAGTTTCGCACTGGCAGCCAATTGACACGGTGGCTCAGTTGGCAGAGCGTCGGGGCGTATACCCGAGGTCGCGGGTTCGATTCCCGCCTGTGTCGAGATTTTTCTTTCCTTTATTTATTCTTTATTTATTAGTAATAATCCCCACATGAGGTGTTCATGAACAAAAAGATTTAAATTATGTGATAGTTAGGCGTTTTCAACATTTGCATTCTATCTGAAAAGGTAGACAAGTGGCCTTCCGAATTAGTTAAAATTCGGAGGTAGGAAACGCAAACACTACTTAAACGTGTAATAAAGAAATAAAGGATAGAAGAGTTTCGCACTGGCAGCCAATTGACACGGTGGCTCAGTTGGCAGAGCGTCGGGGCGTATACCCGAGGTCGCGGGTTCGATTCCCGCCTGTGTCGAGAATCAGAATCAGAATCAGAATTTATTTGCCACATGTTGTATGTACAATGGTGTTATAAATTATATAGAGTATCAAACATGCGCCCGCTAGGGCATTGCAACAACTTATAAATTTTAAAATACCTAATTAATTACTATTACATTATTTACAATTTATATACAACATTAAATTATTTATTAAAACACGATCAAGTTAAATTATTATTACATTTACACAAATTATACAGCATTAATTGAGTTAAAACAATATCACATTTACAAACACAAATTAAATTTTATTAGATTATATAGAGTAGTTAATAAAAAAAAACAATTAAGGAGAATGCGTGAAAAACTCTTGCAAGTCATAAAACGTATTAGTAATGAGGAATTTTTTTAAATGGATTTTGAATTTAGGGAAAATGTCAATGGATTTTATTGTGGGTGGTAATTTGTTATATATATTAACACACATGTTATAGGGGCCTGACGCTATTAGCTCTAGACGTGTATCTATCGCGGCGAGTCTCGTGCGCGGTCGGAGGTTTGCGGGCCGCTCTCGATTGCGGAACAGATGTTGGTTTTTCCGCACGAACAGTGAGCACTCAAGTATATAGATCGAAGTGAGCGTCAGAATTTTTAGGCTTTTAAAGTATGATCGGCAGCTGGTCTCTTGATCTATATGTGCAAGTATTCGTACACATTTTTTTTGCAGGACAAAAATTCTATGTACCTCAGAGGAATTACCCCAAAGCACGATGCCATATTGAAGCCTGGAGTGGGCGGGCATACGCATAATAAGCCTTCTTCGCCGTAGCTAGATCTGTATTTGTTTTAATTTCGTACAAGGCGTAATTTTCGCGTAAGGCGCGAGATTTTTCTTTCCTTTATTTATTCTTTATTTATTAGTAATAATCCCCACATGAGGTTTTCATGAACAAAAAGATTTAAATTAAGTTTAATTCCAATATTTTGGTATTTACTGTGTTTTGTAGTGGTTATTTATTCTCTGCTATAGTAAATAACCAAAAATTACAATAGAACAAGGTACGTTGCTGTGTTTTTATATGGTAATCCAGAGCTAAATAAATCATGAAAACAAATTTTAAATTATTTAGTGCCGTAAAACATGCACGAATCAGTTAATCTACTTCTTTTCACACACAATCTAGCTTTTCACTTTATTGTTGGTTAAAATAATTATGTTTTATTATGTAAACGGTGAAGAGAAAATAAATATTTTTTTACTTTTTACTTCTTTTAAATACAAATAAATGCGCAATCATAGTATCCATGACACCCAATACTTATATTGGTCGATTATTGTTAAATTTTGTGTGGCTCACCAAAAATATGTTTTTTCGCTCTCCTGAAAAAAATGGTTACTGTGGCATACTGCTTTTCTTTTTGGGACAGCCGATATGTATGTATGTATGTACAGTTTGCCAGGCAGTACGGTCAGGCAGGATCAGTCTCTTTCCACTAATATGGAAAACAACATCAATAAATAAATTAACCAATGTTTAATAAAAGAATATTTGAAATGTTAATATTTACTTTAATTAACATGTGTTTTCTGGTCAAACATGTTAGTGGAATATTATACTTTTGTTGATAATATTCCAATTGTAGGTAATACAATGCATACAATGTTATATAAAAGGGCCTCGTATATAATTTTTCAAGATCAATAAAAATCTCAGTGTCATCATTTCTTAAACCTCATTTGAGCCTTTTGATGTTTGGCATACCTAGTATAAGCCATAACAATAATTAGTTATCCATTGCCAACATACTTATTTCATCATACCTAGCGGTGTTGGTGCTTTTAAAGGATTTTTGGGTGCGGTTGGAGACCCATCACCCACAACCTTTATTTTACCATCTTTTCACCACTCATCTTTCAAAAGCGGATGTAGATTTTTAATTCTGAAGCTCTGGCTACCCTTTTTGACTACTACCCTCAAAGCTGTGTGTATGCCAAATAATAATATAATAATAATAAAATTCTTTATTGACTAACAATCATACATAACACACTTTAATACAAAGAATAAAATAAGAAGTTCAGTACAAAAACAAAAAACATGTGACACAGTTGACTTTGTGTCCCGAGTTAGAAATCACCAGAGCCTGTATCGTAAGCATCTATAGCCCCATGGACAGATGAAAATCCGCAACCCAGTCTACTCGAGGTAGATGGTGCAGCAGGAATCCAGCCCCCACGCAACGCAATGTTACACACATAGATTATACTTTCTTTCTCCCACAACCATATGTGCCTTAGGTCTGAATCTGGTAACCTCATATTAAAATTTTCTTTCACTTAAGAAAAGAAAATTCATTTTAATTCACTTTCATCATTATTCTCCCCATTTTGTTCATGTCCCAGTACTTGAATTCTGATCAGCGGATCACTGGTTTCCTCATCTGAATTATTTAGATAATATTCCACTTCTCCGGTCTCTGATTCCGCCACTGGACTTGTATCTCTGGGTGGATATTTCATTTTTGATTGGATCTCCATGGCATTTTTAAAAATGAGATTGTCTATTTTGTTCATTATAACTAAACGGTTACTTTCTTCTAAATTCAAAAGTTTCTGAGCAATGAGGCTGCCATATGTCTCACATTCTTTTTGGTCTCTTTTACTTTTAGATGTTTCAGCAATCAATTGGCTTGGATTGATGGATGGATGGATTGGATTTCTTTCTATATATAGTGATTCAGACTGCCTTTTTATTGGATTTGGTTTGTTAACTATTATGTACTGTTTGTCTTCAACATCTTGTGAAGGTTGCTCCTTTGACAAACTCTCTGCTTTTAACTCCTGGAATCATAAAATATTCTCAATTAGGCAAATTTGGTGGGGAACAGAAAAACAAATAGACATACATACGGCCATAAATCCCTAAAAGGGGTAGCCAGATCTTCAGAGCTGTAATACTTATTTTCTATAAATACAGTAATGTATATTGAAAACAAATGCTAAGATTTTACAGAACTTAACAGAAGTAGTTCTTAAGTTTTACTGATAATTAGCGATACTGATAGAATTTAATTTTGATATTAGTAAACTACCACTTTCATAAACATCATAACATAACAACGAAATTATTCACAACATACTAATTTGTGTTCAGAACAAAAACGAAAAATTTAATAAATACGTTATCAATAAGCTACCTGTGACGGTGATTTTAAAGAACGTTTTTATTGTAACATAAAATGAAGTTGCGGATAACAACACTAACCTCTTGTCGAAGTAACTCTGTGTAAGCTTGTGGATGTTGCCGTTTCAAATGATGTCTCAAGTTTCCGGTTGTAGATTTGTAAGACAAAGTGCGAGAGCAAAAACTGCATGTAGCTACTTTGTTAAATTTATCCCGTTTACGATAAAACGTCCATAAAAGTGATGCATTAACTCTTTTTGAAGCACTCGACATGTTGTATTTAGAAATTCAAGCAACGAATTGTGTAAGCGAATTTTGAATTGAAAACAAAACTGGAAAAACTATTTTAATATCAAAGACACGATATTTAAAGTGTTTACGTTTACGAAACGCACAGATTACAATATAGATACTACCGTAACGTAACGAAAACGAACAAAACTATTTAATAAGACGAATTACATACAACGTTTTACGTGCCATGCGTGCCATTGCCACAGACTATATAGTGTACTGTACTGTACAAGTACTCTAACTAAAGTAAAGTGGCCATTGCCGAGCTGTTTTGACGGGAAGAATGGGAAGAACAGACAGAGTGTTGCCAACCCTTACAGACAAAATCCCCCAAGAAAATCCTGAAATACCCCTAAAAACCCCTAGGTTTTTTTTTAAATAGTTATATCTACGAAAAAAAACTGTGCTGTTGTGTCGGCTTAGAATAGCACTGCCCCATTTCTTACAGTGAGTGTACGTAAGAGGCGACAAACGGTATTGATGCAGGGATTTTTGAGCGATGAGGATAGAGACCCATCACCAACCACCTTTATTTTACCATATTTTCAAAACTCACTTTTTTTAAATAATATATATATATATTTATATTATTAAGAGGAAAAGGCCTAAACCCAGAAGTGGCCAGCTGTTGTCTGACGATGATGATGATAATCTCAATGTATTCTAAAATTAAGATAACATTTTCAAAAATGCCACCGTTCATAAAAACAATAAAATAATAATAATAAATAATATATAATAGGTCAGCGACCGGAAAAAGCAGATGTAGTTGCCTTTTGGCGTGGGCTTTGGTCGCTGCCTGTTGATCACGAAGAGGGCCGATGGTTCGAGGCGGTCGAGGGAGCGTGCGAGCCCATAGCGCCCATGAACCCCGTCAACATATCCGAGGAGGATGTGGTGGCTGCGATCCGTAAGGCTCCGAACTGGAAAAGTCCGGGGCCGGACGGATTGCACCATTACTGGTTGAAGGGGTTCACGCGCTGTCACGCTACTCTCGCCCGTCAGTTCCAAATCGCCCTCGAGAGTGGGACGCTCCCGAACTTCTTAACTACTGGGGTCACTCATTTAGCTCCAAAGAGCGATGCTACCGCGGATCCATCACAATACCGCCCCATTACTTGTCTTTGTACAATTTACAAGACCTTGACATCCGTTCTGAGCTCCAAGATTACTCAACACATTGTTGATAACAATGTGATCTCTGGAGCTCAGAACGGATGTAGGGGCGGTAGTCGCGGTAGCAAGGAGCTGCTCCTCATCGATGCGGTCGTAGGCCAACTGGTCAAACGCAACCGTCGGAACTTCTCCGCTGGCTGGATAGACTACAGGAAGGCGTTCGATTCGGTACCTCATACATGGCTCATGAGGGTCCTCGAGCTGTACAAAATTGATAGTGCAGTTCGACACTTCCTCGGGCAGTGTATGGGGTGCTGGAGAACGATCCTGAGTTTAGACGGTCAGCGGATGACGGACGCGGATGACCAAATTGATATAAGGCGAGGAATTTTCCAGGGCGATTGCCTGAGTCCAGTTTGGTTTTGCTTGGCCCTGAATCCTCTAAGTACACTCTTGGAGAATTCGGGGACAGGCTTTCAGTTTCGGAGAGGCGGACCACGCTTGCCTCATCTCCTCTACATGGATGACCTGAAGCTTTACGCCCCCACGGCTGACAGATTGGCGGAGCTACTGACGATCACTAATGATTTCAGTGGTTCCGTCAAGATGGAGCTCGGGGTCGATAAGTGTGCGGTCGTTCATGTGGAGAAGGGGCATGTCGTGCACTCTGATGGTGTCGATGTCGGCACCAATCATTTGAGGGCACTCTCCGAGGCTGAAACATACCGGTATCTGGGCATGTCACAAACCATCGGTGTGAAGGTGGCAGACGTGAAACAGGGTGTTTGCGAGGAGTTTTATGAACGCCTGAAAAGTGTGCTTAATAGCTACTTGTCAGGCGTTAATAAGATCCGAGCCATTAACTCCTGGGTCATGCCTGTACTGATGTACACGTTTGGCGTGCTCAGATGGACTCAGTCCGAACTAGACGCTCTGGACAGACGAGTCCGCACGACGATGACCTCTCATCGAATGCATCATCCAAGATCGTCGGTTATGAGATTGTATATCCCGCGGAAGTGTGGTGGTCGAGGCCTCTTGAGTGCCAAAACCATGCACAACCGCGAGGTATGCAACCTCAGAAACTATTTTTTGACGATGACGGATGATAGTATTCGGGGAGAGGTGGTCGCTAGTGATAAAGGACTGACTCCCTTATCGTTGGCCTCACAGGATTGGCGAAACCCGGAGGTACTTAGCACCTCTGATCGGGAGTCCGTATGGAAAGAGAAGGAGCTGCACGGGAGGTTTTACAAGGTACTTCACGAACCTTTCGTGGACCGTAAAGCCTCCCTGCATTGGCTGCGTTTCGGGGACCTCTTTGGGGAAACCGAAGGTTTTGTCTGTGCAATACAGGACCAGGTTATCAAGACGCGGAACTATCGGAAATACATCCTAAAGGACGGTACCACAGACATCTGTCGAGCATGTGGCCGTCCCGGAGAGTCACTTAGGCATGTTATTTCCGGTTGTTCGGCTCTTGCTAACACTGAGTACTTGCACAGGCACAACCAAGCAGCCAAAATCCTGCATCAGGAGCTCGCTCTAAAATACGGACTCTTGCAACAGAGGCTGCCGTATTACAAGTATCTGCCGGAGCCAATCCTAGAAAACGACCGTGCCAAAATCTATTGGGACCGATCTGTTATCACGGACAGGACTATTCTAGCGAATAAGCCTGATATCGTGGTATGGGATCGGTCGCAGTCGAGGGTGTTTCTAGTGGACTATCCCTCATGACGAGGGTCTCGTGAAAGCCGAAACCGAGAAGCGTCGGAAATATCTCGATCTGGCTCACGAGATCACCGACATGTGGGGTGTGACTTCGACAGAAATAATCCCAATTGTTTTGTCCGCGAACGGGTTAATTCCAACCAGTCTCGCGACCAACTTGAGGCGGTAGGATTTCTGTGGCGTGTCGGTTCCAGCACAAATGCAGAAAGCGGTGCTGCTCGATACGGCTCGGATCGTCCGTCGGTTCTTGAACCTGACTCCCTGACCCCGACCGACTGTGCTCTTGTCGGGGAGTACCGCCTCTCCCATTTAAAATTTATATTTTCATTTTCGGCCATGGGAGAGGCGAGAAACAAAAATGTTTTCCGAAATAATAATAAAAACACTTTATTGCAACAAATACAATACAGTTCACAGAAATACACAGTACAATTCATTACATTACATTACAAATACATAAAAGATAATACCTGGCACATATTGTTATCAATAAGAGCATACTCAGCTGATGCTTCGGAGTAGTACACCAATGCACATAAGGCAACAAATGCACCACTCCTAGGCGCTGGTTTTCAGTATGTCCTTCGGAATAACTTAAAACTAAATTTACAAAGTAAAAATAAAAAACCATATAACATAAAAGAAATTAAAAACTGAAAACACACATCAATAAATAAAAATTCTCGTGACAAAAGCATTAAAACAGTACATTATTCAATTACAACAACCGTGATAGCCCGGCGGTAGAACACTCGGTTATCGTGCAAACGACTAGTGTTCAAATCCTGGGTCGGGCCTACACCAATTTGTCTTTTCTAAAGACATATGTGTGGTTAATTTATCATAGTTGTTAACGGTGAGGGAAAACATCGTGAGGAAACCCACATGGCTGAGTTGTACTTAGTCATGTGACAGTGTATTCGCACAAAACGGCGATAGGCCTGCCCCCTATCACATGAGTACACTGTCCATGCAAAACGTGGGTACTCTGAACACCAGGTGACAAAGTCACGTGATGTTCAGAAGTATTAGTACCTCTGCCAACCCCTTCGGGGATATTCGGCGTGAACGTTTATGTTTATGTTATGTTATGTATGTTTATTATTCAATTAAAAAACTACATTACTATTTCACAAAAACACGCATTTAAAATTTGAATTTTAAAAATATACATATACACTTACAAACATATATGTAAACAACCACACACATATACACACACACATCTACATAATACACACGAATATAATAAATATGGACATCCACAGATACATGTAGTGATATAATTGAAACCTTGACATAATAACGACCCTTGAATATAGGCTATTTGGCATTGAAAAAAAAAGAGGAAAATAAAATGAAAGAAGAAATACATTAATTTGGTAGTTTTTGTCTATCTAAACTAAAAGAATGATTTTAAGATTATTTTTCAGAGTACGCGTATTTTGAATCGTTCGGAGAGGTGGTGGAAGATCGTTCCAAATTTTAGCCGCTGCATATCTGAAACTACCCTTAACCCCTGATCTGCTGTGTGTCTGTGTGTTTCGGTATGGCCAGAGTATTTTCTCTTGCACCTCTGGTATCCTTGTTGTGAATGTCCTTGAACCAATGTAATTTCTGATACAGATATTCAGGAGATTTTGTGTGAACTATTTTAGAGACCATAGTGATCAGATGTGATTCTCGTCTAGAATTCATACTGAGAATCCCCTCCCTATTCAAAATTGGTGTTATGTGTTCCCGTCGGCGTAAATTATAGCAGAAACGAACGCATGCATTCTGCACTCTTTGAATAGCACAAGCAGTTTTTTGTAATAACCGTGGACCGTAAAACAATGACCAATACAACTGTTTTAATTTTATAAAATGCCATCTTAGTACCTTGGACTAAAAAAATCCCCTATATTAACTCCCAAAATATTCCTGCCTCTAAAAATCCCCCTTTCAACAGTTCTTCCCCCTAAATTTAGGGTGAAAACCCCCAAGTTGGTACACAGCGAGTCAGTGAAGTGACAACACCCGCAGTGACAGATGACAGTGTTACCACCTTTCAATATTTATCTCTAAATCTAAGTCAAAAACACCTAGAATAGAATCAATGATATTGATTGATATACCTAGAATCGAGCTATAATGTACTGTTGTAATATCGGAAGTTGTCTTAATATAGGTTTATTAAACTGTAGTATCAATCTATATTGAAAACATTTCAAAACTATAATATTAAATTATTGTACTGATCTGATTGTGGTAGGAGTAGGACACATTTCCCACACTTGTGTTTTCATATAAAATGTAATCCCAAATTTCATATATCTTGAACTTAGGAATGAAAAGTGTGGTGTGAAAGATGATATTGTAAGAAATTTTCATCATTTCTATATTAACATATTCTCTCGCTAATAGTTCTTGGGAAAGTCTTAGCAAACCCATCATGACTTCATCTACATTTATAATTTTTTACATTCATGCCCTTTTATTTTGTATTTGTATACAGACAGTATTATTAAAGTTCTGATTCATACCACATATTTATTTCTTTAACAAGAGTCAACTAGCATCATCCTATTAATATTATAAAGGCGAAAGTTTGTAAGTATGGATGTATGGATCTTTGTTACTCTTTCACGTAAAAACTATTGAATGAATTTGAATGAAACTTTACCACAATATAGCTTATACATCAGAATAACACATAGGCTATAGCTTTTTACATCAGAATAACACATAGGCTACAATTTTTAAGGTTTTATTAAATTAATTAAAAAAAACGCCTTAAGCTTTGTCATAAGCAAATTTGACAGTACGAAGTCTGTCGGGTCAGCTAGTACAATATAACTGGCAGTCAGCCGCCGCATGAACTTTTATGAAATAAGTATCAATGTAAATACCCACTTATGCGTGTATTCTGTTGTACTAACCCCTCATAAAATTTTGCATGATTAGATGATGCATAGTTTCATTATTTTTTATAGTTATTAATAAGGGTATTCATACCATCAGTTCAGTTTTTTTTTCATTTTAGATGATGAACCTAAGGACATACATATTCTCACGCTGTTAGTTCCCATTGGGGTAGGCGGAGACTATCGATCGCCACTTTGTACGTATGAAAAGATTGATGGATTTAAACGAAGCCAGAGAGGTGTGCCAGGATCGTACATACATATTCTGGTGCTTTTAGCTCTCATTAAGTTAGGCAGACAATATTTCGTCATTTCGTATGATCTAGCAAATATCTCAAGTAACATTTACATTCATCAACCTGTTCATACATGATTTTTAGGCTTTATACTTGGACTCCTGCCTTTTTCATGTTACAGTGGCTAGATATAGGCATAGTAGACATTGTATAGGAGTAAAATAAACAAAATTTACATATTTCCCTTTTTAATCATCATTTGAGCCCAGCTTGGATATCAAATATAATTTGATTGCAATTTATTCAAGAGCTTTGTTCTATGTTCATTATTGTATCATTATTCTGCTTTTAACAACGCAACAATAAGGGTCTAATTTAATGCCCATTCTCAAGTACTTGTTACTTCACATTATGACCATTTATTTTATTTCACTTTTAAAATCTTTCTCTTTCACATTTTCTTGTGATAGAAGTAGTTTTTATCAAATTTAAGTATCACTTGTCTCATCATCGAAATCCTCGAAATGATACTCAACATCTTCCGTCTCTGATTCAGGAGCTGGACTTTCATCTCTAGATTGTTGGCCTCCTCGCAATCGTACTTCCATGGCAGTATTAAAAATGAGATTGTCAATTTTATTCATTAAAACTAAACGGTCACAATCTTCAAAATTCAAAAGCTTTTGAGAGATCAGATTTCCGTATGTGTCACATTCTCGTTGTTCTCTTTTCCGTTTATCTAATTCAAGTGTTAATTGACTTGTACTTCGCTTTAGTCGCTTTTTTACTGGTTTTCTTTCTGTGTATAATGATTCACTCTGTCTGTCTCGTGGAGAACTGTTTGAATCTATTATAATGAACTCTGTTTCTTCAGCATCTTGTGAAAGCTCCTCAGGTGAATGGAGATTTTCTGCTCTTAACTTCTGTAAAAAAATATTTGGAGTTAGCTTTAGACTATTTTTATCTTCTATGTTTTAACTATCAGCTTTTTATATGAGAAAAGTAAATAGAGATATGTGGAGGAACTGGGGATAGTGTTGTTAATAGATTGTCATCATTTCAACTCATACAATAGACTATGTAATTAAGTTTTTAACATACAAACATATACTCTCAGCTATAAATCCTATAAAATATAAAAGAGCTTTGGAGTAAGAAATTCCTCAGCCACTTTTGAAAGTTGTTTGGGGATAAGATTGTAAAACAAAGATTTTGGTGATGAGTCTCCAACCGCATCGCTCAAAAATCAATTAAAACACACGAGAAGAAATAAGGTAGTGCTATTCTAAGCCAAAACTACACAGCTCTAAGTTATTAAGAACAGTTATATTTGTTTTGAATCTGACATTATACAACTAAGGTCAACTAGTTAACATGAATTATATCGGTTATTTAATATTTGCCTGTTTAATATAAGTATAAATAACAAGGTTAAGTATAAGCGCTATTTTGTTTTTATCACAGGTTTTAATCAAAGAGTATAAGAGATAATAAAAAGTGAACACAACACTAACCTCTTGTTGGCATACTTCTTTGTAAGCCTCTGGATGTTGTCGTTTTAAATGATATTTTAAGTGTCCAGACGTAGTATTAAAAGACAAAGTCCGTTGACAAAAACTACACGTCGCAACTTTGTTTACACTGTCTTTATTATAAAAGAATTGCCATATTAGTGATGCATTGGCTCTTATTGGCTTGACTGACATGTTAGGTTAAAAGATTCACACACTTGCTGAAAAAAAGCACTTAAAATGGAAAACCAAGGAATAGAAACGATTCAGTCCCGAACATGGACACACGGACTGAATATCAGTTTTAAAACGACGAGACGAGATCGAGAGGACGGATTAAAACAACACTCGCTCGCTGCGGCCATGCCTGCTTTAATTCTTTGGCATCTTTTGAGACGCTCGCCAACGACACTTACAAATTATTTTTATAGTTCAGAAAAAAGTAAACCCGTAGGTGTAGTGCGAGTTTAATCATATTTATGGTAATCAATAATCAATAGTAGCTGTGTCGTGTCGGCTTAGAATAGGACCACCCCATTTTTTTCCGTGGGTGTTTGTAAGAGGCGACTTAGGGTAGTGTGGCTTTAAGTGTTTATTATTTTAAGATCGGCATAGAATAACACTACCCCATTTCTTCCGGTGGGTGAACGTAAGAGGCGACTAATGGATTTGGAGCTTTTAAGGGATTTTTGGGCGATGTGGTTGGAGAAGCATCACCAAAGACCTTTATTTTAACATCTTTTCCCCACTAAAATTTTCAAACGTGGCTGAGGATTTCCTAAGCTCTGGTACCCCTTCTAGGGATTTATAGCCGTGAGCATATGTTTGTATGTATGTATTTTAAGATGCGGTTGCAGACCCATTAGATTAACCACCTTTTTTTTATCTTAAGTTCTCCCAACTCACCTTTCAAAACTCGCTGAGGAATTTCCAATTCTGAATGTCTGGCTACCCCTTCTAGAGTTATTTATAGCCGTAATGTATCTGCGCTAGAAAATAAAATTAATCTTAAATACATTAGAACTGAAACAAAACATGTTCATTTCTATTTCTTTAGCTCCTCAATATTACTTTAATATCGGTTTAAAGTATGTGGAGTGCAAGTTTTAAAACAAATTTTCGTAGATTCAGTAATATCGCTTCTCGTACATTACAGTGAAAACATGTGTGTCTGAAAGGGTTCGCAGAGGTATTATTACTTCTGAAAATCACTGGACTTCGTCATCTTGTCTTCATTCAGAGTACCTACGTTTTGCTTGGACAGTATACTCACGTGTTAGGGTCAGATCTATCGCCATTTTTGTATTCGTACAATTATGTCACATAACTAAGTACAACTTATCCATGTAAGTTTCCTCACGATTTTTTCCCTCTGCGTCAACCACCATGATAAATTTACCACACCTTTGACTTTAGACATGAATTGGTATAGGCCCGACCTTGGATTTGTACCTTCATCGTCTGCACTATAAGCGGTGTTCTTCCCACTGTTCAAATTCAAATTCAAATTCAAATTCATTTATTTGCTATATAGAACATGGTACATTTGATGATACAACTTAATAATTTAGTTTCACATGTCTAACCTTTGTAGGTATGCAAATTATTTTGACACAATTAAATCACAATTAAGTTTTTAGATTACAAATATTTTAAATTAACAATAATAATATGTCATGAGCAGTCTATAATGAAAATTAATTAAAATGTCACTTAATCCTAATTAAAATAATAATAATGAAAATTAATTTAAATGTCACTTAATCCTAATTAAATAATAACAACCAATCTGAGCGTTTAACGTTTTAAATGTCAGGAATGTCACATTTCCTATTTTATTTAATATGTCAGCCATTATTATTATAACTATAAAATTCGTTTAAATTATAAAAACAGTTTTGAACCAACCACTCTTTCAGGTGTTTTTTGAAAAGGGTAATTGGCTTACCTTTTATACATTCAGGAATGTTGTTAAAAATGTGTGGCATCATTACACTGCAAGATTTCCCTCGTAGCGCCGTCGATGACGCTGGGATTTTTATGTTATTTGGAAACTTGTCATAGAGCCTGCTACCTTCGTTGTACATCTTTTCAAATAACAATGAATTTCGTTTTACAAAAACACAAATTTCATAAATGTAGATACTTGCAAGTGTTAATAGTTTCAATTCTACAAAATAAGACCTACATGACTCACGGGGCTCCAGTCCAATAACAGTTCTTATACACCTTTTCTGTAGAATGAACAAAGTTTGGACATCTGTCGAGTGACCCCACAAAACTATGCCATACCTTAACGCCGATTCCACATAGCCATGATAAGCAAGTATTGCTGTTTGCCGATTGACGGTTGTGGCAAGTCTATATAGGACATATACAAATTTGTTTATTTTTCCAAATACTTTCTCAACATGGTGTTTCCAATTCATTTGACAATCTAGTTGGATACCTAAAAAATTAATACAATTTACTTCTTTTACAGATTGTTCTTTATATTTTATATTTATTAAAGTCCCGGGCTTAACTCTATTGTAAAATTGCATATAACATGTCTTGTCTATATTAAAACTAAGATTATTTGCGGTCATCCATTGAATAATTAAAGTCAAGGTGTTATCTATGTCAATTTGAAAATTAATGTCATTTTTAAAACTTATAACTACAGAGATGTCATCAGCAAACAAAGTGCATGAGTGCTTGGTCACATTCGGGAGGTCATTAATATATAAAAGAAAAAGTAAAGGAGCCAAGACACTTCCCTGAGGCAAACCTACAGGGTTTTTTTCAACTTCAGATTTATATGAAATGATTTCCGAATATTCATTGCTCTGTAAGATCTCAACGTATTGACACCTGTTTTCTAAGAAGGATTTAATTAATTCCGATGCTGGGCCGCGTATACCATATTTGTCACACTTATATAGCAATATATTATGTGCCACATTTTCAAATGCCTTTTTCAAGTCGAAGAATATAGCTATAGTTGGAATCTTCTCGTCAACATTTCTACTTACTATATCAACTAACTGAACACATGCCGATGTTGTATTCTTTCCTCTCTGAAAAGCATGTTGCTCCGGTCTTAAAATACTATATTTTATTAAAAATGCATACAATCTGTTATATATTAACTTTTCAACTATTTTCGACAAAATAGAAACTAACGTTATAGGTCTGTATTTACTTATATCCTCCCTATTGTCTTTTTTGAATAGTGGTTTAACAACCGACAGTTTCAAACAACTAGGAAATACTCCTTTTTGGAAACATCTGTTCGCTAAATTTTCAATAATAATTGATAAACATTCCGAGCATTCCTTTATTATCCTAGTATTTATCTCGTCATACCCTGTCGCGTTTGTATTTTTTAATCCTCGTATGCATTTTTTCACTTCGCAGACATCGCACGGTTTTAGAAAAATAGTTGTGAGTTGAGATTCTAGTCGACTAGCCATTGTACAGCCACCGTTCGTGCTAGAATTTCCCAAAACTGGTTGAATAAAATATTTATTGAATTCTGAGGCTATTTCTTTTGGTTCGTTTATAATTTTCCCATTTACATTTAATTGTTTGATTCCTTTTGGAGGCGACAGGCACGTTTTTTTGTTTTGTATAATACTCCAAGAAGCTTTGCATTTATTTTGAGCAGATTCAATAAATTGTTGACTGTACTTTTTTTGTGAAAATGCTATACATTTTTTTAAGAGGCTGTTATATTTTCTGTAGTTTACTTTATTTTCACGATTCCCATTTTTATAATATTGTAGCCTAAGATTCCTTTTTTTCCTACATGAATTCTTTATTCCCTTTGTAATCCATCGCATTTTATGATTTATATTTTGTATCTTTACTTTAATAGTCGGAAAACAAAGATTATAAAATAATAGCAAAGTATCGTGAAACTCTTTGAAGGCGATGTCAATGTCATTTTGTTTGCATATGTCATTCCAAGGTAAATTATTTAAACAGTCCTTGTTACGTGAGTCTTATGGAAATATTATGTATGCAATTATGAATTGGTGCCAGATCAAGTGAAATGTAGATTTAATTTGATAGTAAATAAACATAACATAAAACATAAACGTTCACGCCGAATATCCCCGAAGGGGTTGGCAGAGGTACTAATACTTCTGAACATCACGTGACTTTGTCACCTGGTGTTCAGAGTACCCACGTTTTGCATGGACAATGTACTCACGTGATAGGGGGCAGGCCTATCGCCGTTTTGTACGAATACACCGTCACATGACTAAGTACAACTCAGCCATGTGGGTTTCCTCACGATGTTTTCCCTCACCGTTAACAACCATGATAAATTAACCACACATATGTCCTTAGAAAAGATAAATTGGTGTAGGCCCGACCCAGGATTTGAACACAAGTCGTTTGCACGATAACCGAGTGTTCTACCCCCTGGGCTATCACGGTTGCGTAAATATCATGTTTATGTGTAACGTTATTCTTGCGACAAATATCTGAGATATAGCAGGCCCAATACATGAATCAAGGCTATAACTCACAAAATGAGATAACCAAGTGCTTCGGACGTAACAGTTCCTCAACCACTTTTGTAATGTGTTTAATAAGGATAATGATGTCTCCATTCCAACCACATCTCCCATCAATCACTTCAACAGTCCCAACCCAATACCCTTATTCACCTTAGCTTCGATCCAATTGTTCTTCATTGTGTGTATTTAACAAGTATATTTGATCGAATTTGGCTTAACACAATAATTGTCATAGTAAACCAAAGGCAAGGTCCTTTTTATGTGGGTTTTGGGCGATGCGGTTTGAGACCCATCCCAACGATACTTTTTTCTACCATCTTGTCCCCTATCAACCACCACTTTTGGAAGTTGCGTGGGGAAAAGATGGTGAAATAAAGGGTTTTGGTGATGGGGCTCCAACCATATCGCCTAAAAATCCCTTAAAAAGCCACAATACCGTTCGTCGCCTCTTACGTATACCCACCGGAAGAATTGGGGTAGTGTTATTAAGCCGACTCTACACAGCAAATAAATAAAAAAAATATTAAAATAAATAATTCTTTTAAATATTTATAGAATACACTAGTTAATATTATAGAAAAATCTAACATAATATGTCATTGTATCAGTGTTGCAAAAGCGAAAGTTAAAAAATCGGGTAATTTTCCAGTTAAAAATCGGGAGAAAACGGGAGATTTTTTAGTCTTAATAAAACATCAGTATTTTATGCTGATAATCAAATTAAAGTGATTTATTAAACTATATAAAAATATATATGTAGGACTGATAATTCATTTTTGTACCACTTCTTGCTTACAATTTTAGTAAACAATTTTCCAGCAATAATTACATTTTGTTGGGCATGAAACCTCATGTGGGGATTATTTTACTGATCTATAAAATGACTATCATTTTATACCTTTTGCCGTTGAAAGTCTCGGCCCGTGGGGCAACGAGGCACGGCAATTCTTTAAAGAACTGTCCGCTCGCCTTGTGGAAGTGTGTGGTGATCCTAGAGCAGGCAGCTACCTCGGCCAACGCATTAGCTTAGCCATCCGAAGAGGAAATTCTGCTAGCATTTGGCAATAATTTAATTTTTAATTTTTATACAATCATTGTAAATATTTTGTAATTGTAAAAGTGGAATCAAGGAAAGAAAAATTTCGGAGCCAGCAGGACTTGAACCTGCGACATTCCGGTCTACGCCCCGGCATCCTTGATTGATAAGTATTTTAAGATAAATATTGAAATTTTCACAAGTCTGATTATTTTACAATAATGAACTCTATTGCAAAACGTTTCGGTGTAATATGTTTTGTGTATACTGACGTCACTGCCGTATTAAAAGACCCTATGAGTGTGAGAATTTTATGGGAATTCCCGTGCGTGAGAATCCCGTGGTCAATGTTACTAGGTGATTCTTGATGTTTTCTGTCTTTAGATTGCTATATTAATTATTACTTTAATCTCAAATGCAAAAAATCGGGAGATATGGTCACTAAATCGGGATATCGGGAGGGAAAGGCCAAAATCGGTAGATCTCCCGATAAATCGGGAACTTTTGCAACACTGCATTGTATATAGGCCATTGTAACCTAGTAAACCCAAGGTATGTATAGAAATGTGGATCGGCAATTTGGTTATTTCAATTGTGCAAATTTACCGAGCTAATTATAAAAGCCGGAATAGAAAATATTGTTTTGATTGAACACAGAGACAATCTTCCTTGGATTCGCGCCAAAACGTAAAAAATAGTTCACGGAGAGTACTTCGTGACAGTAGTTAGGTAAATACTTTTTAATTTTCTTACAAACTTTCACTTTTATACGGATTTTATTTATTTTACATCGTTTGAAAAACTCACAGCAACTTAAACATATACATATAAATATAATATTGACAGCATATATCTAGTTTGTGTAGAAATGACATTTAGGCCCTAGCTGCTTAATGGTTATTAAACCCTTTAAAAATAAATCACAGCGTCAAAACTGTTCTCAAGATATTAAAAACATACTACAATCCATGAGGTCCATAAAAAATATATACAAACGAATTGAACACGGTATTAGAACTGGCAAAAAATATACATACGTATACTCACGGCCATAAATCCCAAAAAGGGATCCAGAGCTTTAGGGCTAGAAACTCTTCGGCCAAAATTTAAAAGTAAAAAGTAAAAGACATTTGTTTGGCACAATTCAGAATAGAATAGAAGAATAGAATAACTCTTTATTGTACCTACATCAAATACAAATTTACAAAAGAAATTATCATACAGTTTACAGTGAGGTGCAATCGGCGGTCTTATCGCTAAAAGCGATCTCTTCCAGACAACCTTTGGAAGGTGAGATCCGTAAACTAGTTATCTGTTAAGATGCACAAAACAAGCTTACTTTAAAACTAACTTATTTAATTGAAATAATAAATAATAACATAAATATTAATTACACAAAATAATATAATATTACACACATATGAACACACATACATACATAACTACATACTTTTATATATACAAGTAATACAAATACCTAAATAAAATACACAAATACGTTTTAGAAATATAATTTACATAAATGACAAATAAAAAACGAAGTAAAAACACATTTGAAACTAATTTGAAGTTAATAGGGGACAAGATGGTAAAATAATGTATCGTTGAGTCTCCGAACCGCATCGCCCAAAAACAACTTCAAAAGCCTTAGCTTAGTCGCTTCTTACAAGGGGTTTTTCATTCTAAGCCGGCACTACTCGACTAAAAAACTAGTTACCAAAACTGTTTGCGTCTAGCTTGGGTAGGGTTGTGTATTACTTCTGCCTCTTTTCTGCTACTACGCAACGGCCAAGAGGAAGAGAGATAAGAGCTTATTCCATTTGTCTGAATGAAGACGTCTGAGAGCCACAGAATCTGAATTCAGACTAGTGGAATAACGTTCAGATCAGAACGCTAGGCTTCTGAAAAGTAGACAAATTTGTGTAGTGGAATAACAAGCGTCTGCGGCAGTAACTTCGAAGGACGTCTGAATTCAGAAACGACAAAGTGTAATGGAATAAGCTCTTTAGATGCCGTTCTTGCTTGAAAAACGTGACACTTTAGTGTCTGCAGCCAGCTTCATCGATTTATTAAACGTACACACGTGCACATGTCTAGCTTCTCTTTTGATAGCAAAATTAGTTCTTATCCCTCGGACATAAGGACGTGACAACTGTCAATGTGTACAACTTGATCGATCTGCGTGTATACGTCGCATAGATGTACTAATAAAGAACCGTTTTTAGTACATCTATGATTACACGGTTATGTTTACATAAATGTTATTATGATAGTGCGTTGATCTATGTCCTTTGTGTAAATAGTGTCATTAATTATAACGAAGAACACATGTAGAACTTTGGCTTCGTCGCCATTTATATAATTGGACTCGTGACGTGATGTCTACCGCTTTCCATTGGACTTTGTGTCTGGGTGTTATAACATTCATACATATATTCACGGCTATAAATCCTGAGAAGGGGTAGCCAGAGCTAGGCAATTAGAAATTCGTTCGCCACTTTTAGAAGTCGCGTGGGGAAAAGATGGTGAACTAAAGGTTGTTGGTGATAGGCTCGAACCACATCGCTCCAAAATCCCTTGTAAGCCCCAATATCGAGTCGCCTCTTACGTACACCCACCTGAAGAAATAGGGTAGTGCTATTCTAAGCCGACAATACACAACTGGGTGTAATTCTGAGAGACAATTGTACAACTGTGCCGTGTAGTGCCGGCTTAGAATGTCGCTACCCCTTTCTACCCACGAGTGTCGTAAGAGTATTGGGAGATATACTAAGGGTATTGGGGCTTTTTATTGGATTTTTGGGCGATGCGGTTGGAGACCCATCACCAACAACCTTTATTTTTACCATCTTTTCCCCGCTCAACTTCCTAAAGTGGCTGAGGAATTTATAATTCCTTAGCTCTGGCTACTCCTTCTAGGGAAATATAGCCGTGAGTATATGTATGTATGTACAATTGTATGGTGGCATTCCGTAGCAAGAATAATAAAATCATCTTTGAGACGATATCTGTGGCCCAGTTTGTAGGCATAGACTATAGATCGCCACTTTGCACGATCCTCACAAATCTCTCTAGCTTCTGTAACTGTTCATCATTCTTATTATAAATGCTCTTTAATTCTTTACACTACGGAGTCACTTTCGTAAGACCTTTTTTGATTTAGTTTTCAAACGTCTTACGTGGCTGTCCTCTACTTACAACACAATCCACAATGGCTCTATACATCTCTTCTTAGAGCTGGTCCTAAGCTCAGGCCAGATCGATTGCTGAAAACAGGGTGATAAGGAGTGGGCTTGTGAAAGCTTTAGGAACCAATGGGTTACCTTAGGACTTCGGTAACAAAACAACAAAAACTTATGACCGTGGTCTGAAGCTTCGTGTTCAAGTCACACTCTGGCAGTTCCAGGGTCGATTATTGGAGAAAAAAAAAAAAAAATAATAATATAATATAAACGTTCACGCCGAATATCCCCGAAGGGGTTGGCAGAGGTACTAATACTTCTGAACATCACGTGACTTCGTCACCTGGTGTTCAGAGTACCCACGTTTTGCATGGACAGTGTACACACGTGATAGGGGGCAGGCCTATCGCCGTTTTGTACGAATACACTGTCACATGACTAAGTACAACTCAGCCATGTGGGTTTCCTCACGATGTTTTCCCTCACCGTTAACAACCATGATAAATTAACCACACATATGTCTTTAGAAAAGACAAATTGGTGTAGGCCCGACCCAGGATTTGAACACTAGTCGTTTGCACGATAACCGAGTGTTCTACCCACTGGGCTATCACGGTTGAGATACACACAGTTACGACCTTTTATTATTTTAACTGGATAATGGCTACTGTAATTAATTAAATATCATTATAAAATACTCAATAGTTCCTACATCACAATAAGTGTCCGCATTAGATTTCATTGGTTCTTTATTTTATTTCAAAAAGGTGACATACTCTTAACTAAACGACGTTTTTTTGTTCTCGACAATCACGCGAACGAAGTCGCGGGCACAGCTAGTAGATACAATAAAAATAAAAACATTCAATCCAAGTCCTTACAAAATGGCTTCCAAGAGAAACGTCAAATTTGGATTTAGTTTACCCGGGAAATACTTACCCAGCAATATAAATAATCTCCTTCAATTTTCTTCTTCTAATTATACGAAAAAGTAATTTGGTTTTTCACATCAGTGCGAATAAAACATCCTTGATAATAACAAACGTGGAAAGGCTTGGCAACGTTGCATTTCACCGTGTGACATTGACCTTGAGCATTTGCGATTTAGTGCGCCAATAAAAAGAACGTTGAATCACATTTAGGTAAATAATGTCGGATTATTGTATATAAATTGTACTGCTATTTGTAGCGGTCGGTAACCCTTCATACATATATACACTCCATTAGTTCCCATTGGGGTAGGCAGAGACTATAGAATGCCACTTTGTACGATCCTGACAAATCTCTTTAGCTTCGTTTACTTCCATCAATCTTCTCATACATGCTCTTAGTCTTCATATTTCGGACTCCTGCCTTTTTAAGCACACTCACTATTTGGTTCAAATGTGTAATTGCATACAACTCTCCGGGCTATACATCTGAAAAGAGGCTGGCCAGAGCCTCAGTGTTAACAATTCCTCAGCCAGCTTTGGAAGTTGCCGCGTAGGGCCAGCCTAGAATGTCACTACCCCTTTCTACCCCCGGGTGTCGAAAAAGGCGACTAAGGGTATGGGGCTTTTAGAAGTGGTTTTTGAGCGATGCTTTATTTCTACCATCTTCTGCCCTATCAACTTTCCAATGTGGCTGAGGAGTTTCTAGCTAAAAAGCGCTGGCTACCTTTTCTTGGTATTTATGGCCGTGAGTATATGTGTGCAGATATGTATGTATGAGAAACTAATTATTTAGCTACAATAAAAACAAAATACACGGATGGCTTTCATTTTGAATGATAATGTTAGGAACGACCACCGGACCACCACCATCACGGTGGAAACATTCATTTCGCTCAAACGGAGAATGTGCTCAAAATGGCAAGGAATAAAAGAGCTTGTATCAATGATATCAAATTAATTGATGAAAGTAAACGAAGCCAGAGAAATTTGGCAGTATAGCGGAAATTCGGAATTGATAGTCTTTGCCATAACATCCTCAGACACATTTGGAAGTGGATAAGGGACAAGATGGTAATAATAAAGCATCGTTGGTGATGGGTCAACAGCCGCAACGCCAAAAACCAATAAAAAAACCATTCCGTAAGATGCCGTCTATCCCTTAGGTAGAAAGGGCCAGTGACATTCTAAGCCAGCACTACACAGCTACTACATACATATACTCACGCCATTAGTTCCCATTGGGGTAGGCAGAGACTATTGATCGCCACTTCGTACGATCCTGACAAACCTCTCTAGCTTCGTTTACATCCATCAATCTTTTCATACATGCTCTTTTATTTTTCATACTTCGGCTACTCTTTAGAGAATATCGTTTATTAAAGTAGGAAACCAATTCACCGTTTGTTTATAATTGAATTGACGCTGAGTTATAACCAGAAAAGAGTTGCTCTCATACGAAGGTTATTTTCAATAACGCAGAGTAAAATCTTACGTTACTAATTGTACGGAAAATGCAGAGATATTTGTTTAAAAAAGAAAGAAAGAAAAGAAAAGATTTTTTTTATTTAGCACACACATACAGTATTCAATGACATAATTTAAAGAAATGGTTTCGCTAAATTGGGCCCACAATCAGTAATTTCTGATTTGTGTATGGGTATACACAAAATCAGAACTGGTTTTCATTATGAGCCCTACATGGTGTTGACAGTACGTCAGCAGCTATTTATATAAACTAGAAAATTAAAAACAAGTAAGAACAACCAAACAAACATATTTTCACTTATTACTAAGTCAATAATTATCAAAATTCTGAATAAAAAAAAAAACCCTACTAAGATTTAGGTCAGATAAATCCACCAACTATAATATATTTTATATACATATATATAATAATACATAATTTCGAAATGCTAACACTATATTTAAATTTAACAATGAGAAAATAGTCAATAAATAATGTAATAATTATATAAATTGTACATACATACTATATATATATAAATAACACTATTATATGCAATACTCGACTAAAAGTTTTGGCCGCCGTTTAATTGTATGTTTAATAAATATTTCTTTAATTTAAGTTTAAAGCTGTTAACGCTCATTATACTTCTTAGTGGTGGAGGGATGTTGTTCCAGCATTTTGTGGCGGCGTACTTAAAACTTCCACGAAATGCAGAACTGCGGTGTCGGGGAACTTCCAGGACATTAGACGCAGCTCGCGTGTGGTATTTATTACTTTCACCAAGCCATTTTAGTTTGTGGTATAGGTAACTTGGTTCCCCACCCTTCACCAGTCCAAACAGCAGCGTAGCCAAGTGCAGCTTTCGACGTGAGTCCATTTTTTTGAGTCCGTTTAGGTTGGGTAACGGTGAGGGAAATCATAGTGAGGGAACCCTCAAGCCTATGTTGTTCTTACTGTTATACCTATGGTCACGCCTCGCCGGAGCTTCCGTCTATTCCCAGTAGTCTTACTCGATAGTCTTACCAGTAGGACTAATGTTTTTTTTTTCCAAAAGTCTTACCGAAAGTAAGACATTGTCTATGTCTTATTTTTCCCATTAGTCTTACTGAACATATTTTATTAAAACATAGGCCTCAGAATTATTAGACATATACAGAACCTTATTAATAAATTTGCTATTGTTTAAATATTTATTCATATACTTGTTTGTAATATTCAGTTTTACTGAAAATGTAATTTTTTATATATTGAGTTTTTGGAAAATTATAACAAAAGGAGCTAAAAAGGTTCGTATATTTCACTTTCAGTTGAAGTACTAGGAGCGCATAAATTACTAGTTGTTTTGAATTTTAAACGGCTTCTTAATGCGCAAATCCGTACAAATATTTTTCCACTACTTGATTCATTGTACCTGGGCCGTTTTCAAAAAAAATGGCTCGTTACTTAAGTGGAAGCAAAAAATATAATACGCAAAATCTGCACAACATTGATGATAAACTCGAAGATTATTAAATATATTATCTAAATTTAATAAATAAAACATACATTTATTATAAAATTTAACGAAAAAATTAATCTATTTTCAGAAGTAGTCTTTGATTCTTTCCATTAAGTAACTTTTTGGTTTGGGGTTTATACAAACAATACATTGTTTTTTTTTATAATTATTTATTTATTAATTAAAATAATCAAACCTTGTTTTTAAATTAGTATAAATCTTAAAATATATCACAAACATTGCTGAGAATTTTTCAGTTAAACATCCGTTACGTCACTTTGTGCCAGTAACAGTATAACAAAATATCTTATTCTAAGTTTAATAGTCAAGTTAAGGACATTTTGAGGTAAAACAAAGTAAAGTTTATATAATCTTAACAATAATGTAGCGCTTAAACTACTATAAACTAATATATTTTAAAGAAAACTTAAATTTTAAATCACATTTTAATAGGACAGTTACTTAGGTGGAACACAATGTTACTAATAGGAATATATAAGGCTACGTGTACTATGTACGTTATAATTAACTCATTAGATAGATAGATAAGCGTTTATTCAGCAACATGCTTACAATTTTTGAGCTTACAATATGTAACTTAAAACTAAAAAACTAAAAACTAATCACATTGTTCACTACACACACACACATACACCAATGATCCATATTTATCTCTCTATTTCAAAAACTACAGAACCGATTTTGATGAAACTTGTACTGTACCCTAAGTTAGAGTATACCTCGTTCAACAAAAAAAGAATTTCTGAAATCCGACTTTTACTTTAGGAGATATGAGCGGACAAACATACAAACATACATACAAGAAATTTTTCACACGTATTTAGAAGCTGATATAGACTAACATATCCAAAAATTGTGCAAATCCGACAATATTACATACATACAGTTCGAATTGATAATCTCCTTTTTTTTGAAGTTGGTTAAAAATATCTCCTTGCAGACACGTCCTTATGATTCCATTAAGTAACGTCCACGGTCCGCCTATATGTAACGTTCCTTAATGGATGTTACGAATCCTAACCTCAAATGATTACTAATTATTGTTTGACTATTAAAAAACAAAAGATTCGTAATTACTTATACAAAAAATAATCAGGGATAATAAACTGCAACTTCTGATAAGTATGTATATACTAAATTCATTACTTACCAATTAATGGGCCGTTCTTAATGGAACAATTTTTTGGCACTATGTCACCCCAACAAACAACGTAACGAAATGCGGCAAAACAAGCCGGAACAAGATAGTGGGTCGATTCAAAATAGAATCAATGTTACCATGGCTAAAAAACAATAACCAATAGAAGTTTTTTACCCGTCTTCCTTTTATTTGTATTGCCAATTTTTATCGTTACTTAGCCGGAAATTCCGCCATTCCAGTTTTAAAGGACAAACTTTAAACTCAGTTTATTAATTCAATAACTATTAACACATATAATATTTACTAAGAAATAAAAAACGAAACAGTTTTGTTTGGACTGAAAACCATACATTATATTTAAAATTATTTTTGGGTCATTTTAATGCGCTGTAAACATAACAGAATGTTAGGTGGACATATAAATTTGCGTGTACCTTTAATACATTTTTGCCAATATTTTATTACAACAGATATATCTTTAGAAATGTATTATATTTAATTATAATAATTAATGCTTTTTCTTTTAGAAATATTTATCTAAATAGTGAAATTCTGCCACAATTTTAAAGATTTACGGCGTGACCGTTGAGTTGATACATACATATATGCTCACGGCCATAATTCCCAAAAAGGGAATGTAGAAAGTGGTTGTGACATTCTAAGCTCTACACGGCATAAAATTACATACATACATATACTCACGGCTATAAATCCCTTTACGGGGTAGCCAGAGCTTTGGAATGAGAAATTCCTCAGCCACTTTTGGAAGTTGATTGGGGAAGAGATGGTAATAATAAATGTTTTTGGTGACAAGTCTCCAACCACATCGCCCAAAAACCACTTAAAAAGTCCCTATACCCTTAGTCGCCTCTTACGATCACCCACGGGTAGAAATGGGGTAGTGTTATTCTAAGCCGACACTACACGGAAATAAATAAAATTCATTTAGAAATTAGTTTAACATTTACATACATACATACATATACTCATGCCATTAGTACCCATTGTGATAGGCAGAGACTATCGATCGCCACTTCGTATGATCCTGACAAACCTCTTTAGTTTCGTTTACATCTATATTTTTTTTCATACATGCACTTATGTTCTTCATCACTGACCTCCATTATACTATATAAGTACGCTGGACTAATTATAGGCCGGGTGACAGTGAGGCGATTTGATTTTCGCCATTTTGGCGCTTACGGCAGCAGTGAAGGAACAAGGAACTAATAAAAGAGATGAGACAGGAAGATAAAATATATCGATAAAATGTTTCTGCTTAAAGGAAAGGCTAAGTTTTATCGAAACGAAACTTTACAGCACTATTGATTTATAATTGTTTCTAAAAACCATAGATATATTATGCTTTATGGTAAAAAAAACACTGGCCATTTTGCAGTTTACGTCATATTTAGTTCCTCGTTCCTTCATTGGGGGCGCTTCAAATTGGCACAGTAAATAGCTGTCATTTTGATACGTATCATTAGTCCAGCGTACTTATATAGTATAATGGAGGTCAGTGTTCTTCATCCTTCGAACACCTGCCTTTATGAGCACACTATTTGATCTAAGTGTAAAATATTCATTTCTAAATAAGTTTAACATTTACGGGAAGTAATATTTCACAGAAGAGTACAAAAATACATCTTTCAGTGTTCGGTTTCTCAATTCTTAAGAAACAGAAAGTAGCTCTTATCCTCTTGGATTTCGTTTCGTAATGTCAACGAAATACTGAGTTTTAATGTGAAAATAAAACATTTAAACGTTTTTATTAATAGACAAAATGGAATGACCCAAATATGCCGATCTATATATAGCGGAACAGTATGCAGTCTACAAAAGCAAAAAAGCTACAAATAATACATTCATACGTATACTCAATGGGATATTTGACAATGCGAGAAATAAAGCGTCAATTGCTGTCATCAGTATAAATTAAGAGTTTAAAAATGGTTATTTATTAACGTAAGTTGAAAATAATAATTGATTTCTTTAAAAATCCATAAATAAAAATGCAAATTTTTAAACGTTTGTCACGTGAACACAAAACGTTCTTGAATGGTCGAGTTTATGATGACGTCACATGCCTGTAAAGAAACCTCGTGGCTCGTTTGTTGCCACAGACCAAATACAGGCAAGTGACGTCACTGACCCGTTCGCAGCGCCATATTGTCAAAATAGTGTTTTGACGCGCTATTTGAATATTCAATTTTTAATTTCATATTTTTCAGCAAATGTGCACCAGATTTAAAAAATATATAACTTTTTACTGAGTTCCTTAAACTCTACTACATCATATAAAATGGATTTTAAAAACCTGTCAAATAGCCCATTATTCACGGCTAGAAATTCTTAAAAGGGGTAGCCAAAGCTTCAGAATCAGAAAAGTCATTAGCCACTTTTGGAAATTAAGCTTGCAAAATGAATGTATTTGGTGACGAGTCTTCAACCGCATCGCCCAAAATCACTTAAAAAGCCCTAATATCCTTAGTCACCTCTAACGATCACCCATGGAAACAATGAGGTAATGCTATTCTAAGCGGAAGCCTATCAATAATACTTGGTCAAAATTGATCCATTGTAATGATCTATATTATTAACATTAAGTATAAAAGTACAATAGTAGTGTACAAAAAGTAGATACTTGTTAATTATCCTATTAATATTATAAATGTGAAAGTTTAGATGTTTGTATGTTTGAGGCGAAAAGGCTCCTCAAGTACATAATGTATATAATGACCCAAATTAAGACATAGAATACTTTTCATCCCGGAAAAATTTACCTTAAACGCCTAAAATTGTGTCATAAACAAATTTGACAGTACGAAGTCTGTCGGGTCAGCTAGTAATAAAAAAAACCATGATAGCTCAGTGGGAAAGGTACCACTAATATGAACCACTAATAAGAGAGGCGTGGTTCCAAATTCTAAGTCGGGCTTACCCAATAGGGAATATTCATGTTTTTTCTTGTCTTAAATTAATAGTTTACTATTTTTTAGCGTAGAAAAAAATATTAATGGGCTTCAAAATACTCTAGATATTTTTAAAATTAAAATTTAAAACTTTTAATAAATTTAAGCAGTTCAAGCGCCGCCATTTTACGCGCGCTATACGTGACGTCACATGACACGTCCAGTGGGTGCTTACCTTAGTGTTTTCGACGCTTTTGAATACAATTTCGTGTCGGATGACGTCACATTTTGTTCAACCGATGGTGGCGCGTTTTGGAAGTTTGAATTTTTACACTTTTTGAATATTATTTTAGGGGATTAAATAATAAGTAAATTAAAAATAAAACCTTTTCCTATAATATTGCGATAATAAGTATTTGTAAAAAAAAATTTTTAGGGCAGTTAAAATTTTATGCATATTTCCCTATTATGTCTTTTCTAAAGTCATATGTGTGTTTAATTTATCAATGTAGCTAAGTTCAGAAATATCAGTACCTACTTCCCCTGCTCTTTAGAGATAAATCGTCCTGACGTTGAGTGGAGATTCTTATTGTTTCAAAGAAATATATATATATAATACTATCTCTCTCGCAAATATTATGTCGGCATAATTTAATGTTTTTGACATGAATTCCTCATGTGGGGATTATTACTCATAAATAAAAGATGTTATTAAAGGAAAGAAAAATTTCGACACTGGCGGGGCTCGAACCCGCGACCTTCGGGTATACGCCCCCGTCGCTCTGCCAACTGAGCTACAGTGTCAGTTGGCTTCCAGCGCGAAATTTCTCTATCCTTTGTTTCTTTTTTACACGTTCAAGTAGTGTTTGCGTTTCCTACCTCCGAATTTTAACTAATTCGGACGGCCACTTGTCTACCTTTTCAGATAGAATGCAAATGTTGGAAACGCCTAACTATGACATAATTTAATGTTTTTGACATGAATTCCTCATGTGGGGATTATTACTCATAAATAAAAGATGTTATTAAAGGAAAGAAAAATTTCGACACTGGCGGGGCTCGAACCCGCGACCTTCGGGTATACGCCCCCGTCGCTCTGCCAACTGAGCTACAGTGTCAGTTGGCTTCCAGCGCGAAATTTCTCTATCCTTTGTTTCTTTTTTACACGTTCGCAATTAGTTAAAATTCGGAGGTAGGAAACGCAAACACTACTTGAACGTGTAAAAAAGAAACAAAGGATAGAGAAATTTCGCGCTGGAAGCCAACTGACACTGTAGCTCAGTTGGCAGAGCGACGGGGGCGTATACCCGAAGGTCGCGGGTTCGAGCCCCACCAGTGTCGAAATTTTTCTTTCCTTTAATAACATCTTTTATTTATTATGTCGGCAGTTTTAATCGAATTCGATTACACAGAATAAAATAAGCATAAGCATAAACGTTCACGCCGAATATCCCCGAAGGGGTTGGCAGAGGTACTAATACTTCTGAACATCACGTGACTTTGTCACCTGGTGTTCAAAGAACCCACGTTTTGCATGGACAGTGTACTCACGTGATAGGGGGCAGGCCTATCGCCGTTTTGTACGAATACACTGTCACATGACTAAGCACAACTCAGCCATGTGGGTTTCCTCACGATGTTTTCCCTCACCGTTAACAACCATGATAAATTAACCACACATATGTCTTTTAGAAAAGACAAATTGGTGTAGGCCCGACCCAGGATTTGAACACTAGTCGTTTGACACTAACCGAGTGTTCTACCCACTGGGCTATCACGGTTGCTTTTTAATAACAAAAGAATATTGGTGACAAGACATATTATGTTAACTTTATTTATTTGCGTTTTTCGCCAAAGTTTCTCTACTGTTCCAACAACTGAATAAAAATATAGGTCGAAGGTATATCTATAGATAGCAAGGTGCAACGACCCGACCAATTATTGCCAAAACTATCATTTACATTAAACAGTTCGTGTGCCAATAAAAATAGGTTCGTCTATTTATGGTATCGATACTTTTTTGCTGTGTAGAGTCGGTTTAAGAGCTTATTCCATTTGTCTGAATGAAGACGTCTGAAAGCCACAGAATCTGAATTCAGACTAGTGGAATAACGTTCAGAACGCTAGGCTTCTGAAAAGTAGACAAATTTGTGTAGTGGAATAACAAGCGTCTGCGGCAGTAACTTCGAAGGACGTCTGAATTCAGAAACGACAAAGTGTAATGGAATAAGCTCTTTAGAATTATCACTAACCCATTTTTTCGCCTGCGTATCATAAGAGACGACTTAGTGTGTTTGGCATAGACGAGCTTCTGAATCAGAAAATTCTTAAGCCACTTCAGGAAGTTAAGTGGGGAAGAGATTGTGAAGTAAATGATTTTGGTGATTGGTCTCCAACCGTATCGCCCAACAATCACTTATAAAGCTCCGATAAGCTTAGTCGTTATGGGAAGAAATGGGGTAGTGATATTATAAGCCGACGCGTTTGATAAAAAAATACCTGAATACTGAGAATTTTTCTAACCGAAAACAAAACCAATTGTTTGGAAACTGGAAAAATAGAAACCTGTTGCAGATATCCGCATGAGGAAATGAATATAACCAGTGATTATGTAACCGTGATAGCTCACTGGGTGAACCCCGCTTATCTTGCAGGATATGGGTTCCAACCCTGGGTCGGTCCTAAACCAATTTGTCTTTTCTAAAGTCATAAGTGGGGTGTTCTTATCATGGTTGTTTACGGAGAGAGAAAACATCATGAGGAAACCCACGTGGCTACCTATCACTTGAGTACACTGTCCTAGCAAAAAGTGGGCACTCTGAACACCAGGTGCGAATGTCACGTGATGTTCAGAAGTATCAGCACTTCTGCCGACCCCATCGGAGGTATACGGCGTGAACGTTTCGGAAGACTTGGATGACTATTCCAAAAACCGTTCGAAATGGAAAGATGTTCGGCGGGTCTAATGTTCCGTGTGTGTTCCTGACGAACATAGGACCTGCACGCAATACCGTCTTTACCATAAGGGCACACGGGGCCCGTGCCCAGGGCCTCTATTCTCAGGGGGGCCCCGAAGGACCTACAATTTCTCTCACACATTTATTCTCAAAACATTTTTGTCGGACACATTACTTTTTTTCGCAAATTCGTAACCTTATAAGAAGGTATTTACTTGGCATATACACAGATACTGTGGGCATATACTACGCTTTTATATCGATGACTGCGGCTATTCCTACTGTACAAATTAATAATATTTCCGAACGCATCCTACCTAATTTACTTAGAACACCATCTAGCGATCACTCACGCAATCACTTCGATTCCAAAGTCAAGCTGCACCGTCTAAACAAGGCCTAACATAAATGTCGACATTGTCTATGGTCAGGGGAATGGGAATCCCCGAATGATGTACTGATTCCCTGTTCCCGAATGATGTGATAAACTTTCAGTCTGTTATGAGTGAGTGGGGTTATTTTGTTTCATTTAATATTTAAAATTGAGTAAGATAAACAAAAGTTTCGATTTGTTCGTTTGTCGTTCGTTTAAACATTATTTTATTATGTCGAAAAGAACATTTAAGTGGTTCACAAAAAAGAAAAAAAAAATATAGCTCAACAAGAAATAACGGAAAAACTTCCAAAACTCACTTCATTTTTTACGGTGGAAGAAACAAATAAGCCGAGAGATTATTCATTCTCATCACCGCAAGACAAAAGTACTTCTGAATGTTACCAGGAAAAAGAGGTTACGTGTAACGAAAATGACAATCACACATCAGATGCTAAACCATCGACTTCAACTTACTGTGAATTAATAACTGCAAGCTTAGAGAATGTATCTGTGTCTCCTGACCCGGGTACTTACTGTGACGACATTTTACCGGAAAAAGTCCGTGACATTTGGATTCGAAAAGGACCAGAGTTTTTCCAAAATATAAACAGTGACTTCTCCGAAACTTCTACTAGTTTTCCAGATTCAAATGGTAGAACAAAAACAAGATGCTTGACAAAAAATATTTTTATTCGTGAATTGACGAATGGTGAGTCTTTACAAAGAAAATGGCTTCTTTATTCACCAGCAAAGAAATCTGTATACTTTTATTGCTGCCGTCTATTTAATACCACTACTGGTGCTGGACATAATTTAAGTTCTCCTAATGGATATAAAGATTGGAAGCATATAAGTAACTTATTGATAGAGCATGAGAACAGTTTACAGCACAGGGAATTTATGACGAATTATGTTGCAAGAATGAAAACTACTGGACGAATTGATACTGAGTTGCTGTACCAATATAATAGAGAAATTAACTATTGGAAGAATGTACTTAAGAGGATTGTTGCAGTAGTGAAATTTTTGGCTTCAAGAGGTCTTGCTTTTCGTGGTGATAATGAGACATTAGGATCGCAAAATAATGGGAATTATTTGGGATGCTTAGAACTGATTAGTGAGTTTGATCCTTTTCTTGCTGATCACATACAAAACTGCGGAAATCGTGGAAAAGGAAGTACATCATATTTATCGGCAAATATTTGTAACGAATTTATTAATTTAATGGGACAGCAAGTTTTGAAAACCATTGTCAATGAACTTAAAACCGCAAAGTACTACTCTATTAGCGTAGATTCTACACCAGATCTGTCCCACGTTGACCAACTGACTTTCATAGTTAGATACGTAAAAGACGGACAGCCTATTGAGATATTTTTGCAATTTTTGCCTATGGATGAACATAATGCGCAATATATAGCAGATACTATTTTAAACTTTTTTGAAAGACTTGATATTTCTATAAAAGATTGTCGCGGGCAGAGCTACGACAATGCGTCAAATATGTCTGGAAAGTACTCTGGTGTTCAGTCAAGAATGAAAGAAGTTTGCGAATTTGCGATTTACGTTCCATGTGCGGCACATTCGCTAAATTTAGTGGGTGTTCAGGCTGTTGAGTGTGTTACCGAAGCAGTAACATTCTTTCAATTTGTACAAAAATTGTTTATTTTTTTTTCGGCTTCGACAAAACGATGGAAAATTTTGACAGAGCATTTAGGTGCAAATAGAGTCTTGAAGTCTCTTTCGGAAACTAGATGGTCTGCACGTGCTAATGCTATTAATGCTTTGCAAAATGGTTATTTAAATATTTCTGAAGCATTGTGTTCAATCGCGAGTGACATTAATCAACCAGGAGACACTAGAAAGGAAGCCCAAAGCCTTGCAAAAAAAATGGAAAAATTTGAGACTGCTCTTCTAACTGAAATATGGAATGATCTTTTGGGAATTATGAATAAAACAAGTCTAAGTTTACAGAATAGCACTATGACCATGGACGTTGTAACGAAACTTTACGAGTCTCTGATCAGTTATGCCAATACCGCACGCGATAATTTTGATCAGTACGAAACGGCTGCTAAAGAAAAAATCCATATGCTGACTACAAAGACACATTTGAAAGAAAAAGATTTCGCAGCACACGCATCACTTTTTTTGAAGGATCATCAGAGACGGCACAGTTGAGAGGTAAAGAAAAGTTTCGTGTAGATACTTTCATTCCCATAATTGACACATTAATTACTCATTTAAAAAAACGTTCTGCAGCATACCAAGAAATTGATAGTCGATTGAGTTTTCTTTGTCAGTTAACAATAATAGAATCTGAATAGTTGACCAAAAAATGCAAAGAATTTGCAAAATTTTATCATGAAGACATAAATGCAGATGAGTTCAAAACAGAATGTTTTCATTTAAGTCAATATTTAAAAAACATAGCAAAGCAATCGGCGGATTTAAATATCTCAACCTTACATAACTTAATAAAAGCAGATAAATTGAAAGAAACTTTTCCAAACGTAGAAATTGCTACAAGAATATTCCTTTGCTTGATGGTTACTAATTGCAGTGGAGAGCGGTCATTTTCGCAGCTTAAGAGAATAAAAAATGAATTGCGAACAACAATGTTACAAGTACGACTAAGTAATTTGTCAATTATGTGCATTGAAAGTGATATCCTTCAAAACATTGACTTTAATGATATAATAGAAGATTTTGCTCAACAGAAATCCCGAAAGAAACCATTATCGTAATCAGAACCAAAAAACAGCAGCATTCGAATGTCATTAATGACGTATTTTAAATTCATACTGTATTTGGTTTTCTATAATAAATGATTAAACTTATTTTTAAAATGTTAGTATGATTACTAAATTGAAATGAGTACTAAATTCCTTCTCATGGTCTATTTCTGGGTTCTATTGCTTTTTATCATTGTATTTCAAATATATTAAATATTTATGTATATTATATTTTATT
Source organism: Bedellia somnulentella (assembly GCA_963576735.1). Lineage (NCBI taxonomy): Eukaryota > Metazoa > Arthropoda > Insecta > Lepidoptera > Bedelliidae > Bedellia > Bedellia somnulentella. The sequence continues at coordinate 839,950 of OY755199.1, forward strand.
GTAGGTTGGTATTTATTGTATGTATTATGTAATTAGGTATGTAAGTATATGTAGTATCCCACCAAAAACATTCTGTAAAAAACTAGCCAAGTCTCAATAGATCTGCTTGTTTATCCCTAAAAAGTAATGAAATCTCTAAAATAAGTGGAGCCAAGTCTAAGGTTCCTTACTGCGATTTATTTATTATAATAGTTAATTTTACGTGACTTGGCCGTTCACCATTCTTTACACGTTTAGTATGTACAAGTTTATTTACTAAGTTATTTGCAGATTTATTTAAATCTTTTAGAGTTCTTATGCCGATTATGTAGAGAGTCCACTTAACATTTTTTTGTGATCCTAATCTATCTTTATTTTTAGTTGTAAGAACTCTGGTGATTGTTTCATGTTTCCCTAAAACTTTAACAATAATCTACTTATTACAAGTCAACGGCCAAGTCACGTAAAAATAACTATTATAATAAATAAATCGCAGTAAGGAACCTTAGACTTGGCTCCACTTATTTTAGAGATTTCATTACTTTTTAGGGATAAACAAGCAGATCTATTGAGACTTGGCTAGTTTTTTACAGAATGTTTTTGGTGGGATTTCATTTCTTTTTGACAGGACGTAGACTGATTGAATGGTTACATTTCCTTATTAGGCAGTTTTTTCTTTTTAGAAGTAGTTTTTTTATTATAAGTTTCTTGTACAGTAGCAACAGTTTTTCGTTTTGCCCATTCTCGTTCATTATTTATTCTTCTAGATGGATTGGACGGTTTAATTTCTGAAAAACCAGAGCAGTATTTACGCCTAAGCCGGTTGTATTCGGTAATCGCTAACACTTGAGCCTTTATACTATTGAAGGAAATATTTATAAGGTGCACCCCATGAAGATTGGTTACTCTTGAAAGCGCCACGTAGGTTTGGCCACAAGAGAATATAGAGGTTCCAATATCCATGAGGGCACTTTCTAGGCTTAGACCTTGGCTCTTGTAAATTGTTAGAGCATACGCCACGCAGATTGGGAATTGCTCTCTGTAAACGTATGCTCGAGGTATAATCTCAAATTTTGTCTTAATAGGCAATAATTTATGAATCAAATTATTGCCAAATTTTATTATTAATTTTGGCTTTGTTTGGTCTTCCGGGTCCCATTTCACTTTTTGTATAACGCCTATCGACCCATTCACTAAACCTAAACTAACATCAATGTTTCTCCTAAGCATTACTTTAGCTCCCTCTTTGATGATTATAGTCTCTTCTAATCCAGCCGTCATGGACGCATCGCATCATCTTCGTATTTATTTAAACACGCCCAGGCTTTCTTTATCAAACTTTTTGAACAATCCAAGGAATCTTTAGCTATCAATTTTATCTCGGGGTGCGGAATCGCTTTTAACTTGAATGGAAGAGACATGACATGATCCGTCTTTGGGCATACCAACTACACGGTAGCCATAAAATTCATCGTCGCTTTTCAATATTGTGGTCATTTTTAATGATATTATCTTGTGAAATCAAATAAAATCAAATTCCACGATTTCTCAATAATACACTCTTTAAAATTGGTATGACACGTTTTACCGAATGTCGCGAGGTGATTTTTCAATAAACGTAATTATTGTACTGAGGGTGGATGCAAATCACATCAATAACTAAAAAATCAAAGTACCTTCAAAGAAAATATGTTTAATATTTCGCGGATCTTTGTTCCACCTCATGGGCCACCAGGCCACCATGTTCTATCTTTAGCGGATAGATGGTGTAAATTAAAAATGCCCAGATACTTTACAAATTCATATATTTTAAAAAGGATGTTAATTGTACAATGGTCGTCGGTAGGTCAAGTGACATGAGTAGACTAGACAGATTTGTATTAAGTATCTTTAAGCGCCTGAATGTGTTTGCCGTGTAGTGTTGGCTTAGAATAACACTACCCCATTTCTACCCGTGGGTGATCGTAAGAGGCGACTAAGGGTATAGGGGCATTTTTAAGTGATTTTTGGGCGATGTGGTTGGAGACCCGTCACCAATAACATTTATTATTACCATCTTTTTCCCAATCAACTTCCGAAAGTGGCTGAGGAATTTCTCATTTCCAAGCTTTGGCTACCCCGTTAAGGGATTTATAGCCGTGAGTATATGTATGTATGTTAAGCGCCTGACGTACCGGTGACGGCAATTGTTCTCGCGATGGTATTTTTGCGTAATATTTGTTCAGGCTTTAAGTCTGAAAAAGTACTCTTATGTTTTCTTAGAGATCTTCCATAAACCTTGTTCTGATAGTTTTTTCTCTATGTGGGCGTTAAAATCTACCTCGGTACCAAATTTCAGCTCTGTAGGTCTATGGGAAGTACTAGTTCTATTTTGATGATCAGTGAGTCAGTCAGTGTCGAAAATGCGAAACTTTGGATTAACTTAACTTGGGAATTAATTAATCTACCGACTTGAAATTTTGGATTTCACGTGTGTGATTACGAATTTCTAGGTGACGAAAATTTCAGCGATTTAATCCTATTCAGAGGTTCTCGAATGGGGGCCTGAAAATGCGGCGAAACGGTTCCAGTAAAGGATGGTACGGCAGTGTTTGCTTTTTGCTTCGCGCTCGACTTGGCGGGGGCACTGCCGTGCCCCCAGATATTGTATACATCTATTATGTTGTTTTTTTTTCTCTCTTTATTTTTATCTTATTTGCACTGTTTTGTCCGTACCCATTTCTATGTACACTTTCCTCTCCCCAAAAGTTGTCTGGAAGAGATCGCTCTTAGCGATAAGACCGCCTGTGTTGTACCATTGCATTTTGTTTCATTAAATTCTGTAATCTTTGTTTTGTGTGCAATAAAGAATATTCTATCTATCTATGATTAGCGTTTTTTACTTTCCAAAAGGGCCTCTAATTCTGGTATGCCCAAGGGCCCCAGCTTAGTTTAAGACGGCGCGGTGCCTGCACGGACAAAAAGGAGGGAAATAAGACCTCCGGACAGGGTGGCCTCCTTTTTTTAAAAGCGATCTTTTTGGTCTGCTCTTGAAAGTACATTAAAAACCACTTTTCTAACACTACGATATTGTTTAAATCTTTTTGTTCATGAAAACCTCATGCGGGGATTATTACTAATAAATAAAGAATAAATAAAGGAAAGAAAATTTCGACTCAGGCGAAGCCGAGGTCGCGGGTTCGATCCCCGCCTGTGTCGAAATTTTTCTTTCCTTTATTTATTCTTTATTTATTACTACGATATTGCTTTTCCACATACATACCTATACTCAGGGCATAAATTCCAAAAAGGGGTAGCCAGAGCTTAAGAGCAAGAAGTTCTTCAACCACACTTGGAAGTGGATAGGGGAGCAGATGGTAGAAATAACATAAGAATAACTAAGAAACAAACATTTATATTCATTATCCAAATGCTGGTGATGGGTCTCTAACCGCATCGCCCATGAACCACTTAAAAAGGCCCATATCCTTAGTTTCTACTTACGACACCCTTAGGTAGAGAGGGGAAGTGATATTCTAAGGCGGCAATTTCCATATTTATAACACAAATACGTCTGTCATATGACTTTACTAGAAATATATAGGTTAAAGGTGTATGTATTCAGAAGGTGCAAAGACCCGCTGGATATTGCCAAAACTATCATTCTCATTCAATCATAGTTGCCAATAATAACATCGTTTTAAAACACGCTCTATTTAGTTAATTGACGTTCCATCACATGATGTTATATCAGTACAGACGCGAAAATGTGATCCATTTGCAAAAGAAGTATATGCCTACGTGCAAACATGCATTACTCAAGGCTTTTAATCCCTAGAAGGGGTAGTCAGAAATTCATCAGCGACTTTTGGAAGTTTAGTGGGGAATAGACAATATAAAGGTTGTGTGTTATGGGTTTCCAACCGCATCTCCTAGCAATCACTTAAGCCCCAACCCCTACCCGCGGGTGTTCTAAGAGGCGAATTAGGGTATTTATTCCCCATCAAACTACCAAAAGTGGCTGAAGAAGTTTCTAAATTCTAAATTGTTGTCTCTTACTACATTTATAAGACACAACATTTTTGTGATATAAGCAAAACGTCTACAAGGTGATTCAATGGAAAATAACACACGATATATTAAAAGATCTTGTTTTATATAATATCATTGCATACGATATTAAACTTTAAGAGCACGGCGGCGTTTCCTGAATTCTGAACTAGAAATACTAAATACCAATCGTTATTAATTCAAGCTGGCTACACCAGTGAAAAAAGCTTTACTCAACTCACTCAACTTCGGCACGGACTCGATTCGGCCAATCGGCCAAACTCGTATTGTTGTAACGTAACGTAACGAAAGGAGCGGTTATTATTCGGTTAAGTTATTTTATTCCAGAGCTTCAGAACTAGAAACTCCTCAACCTCATTTGGCAGTTGATAGGGGACAAGATGGTAGAAATAAAGTATCGTTGGTGATGGGTCTTCAACCACTTCAAAAAGACACAAAGCATTAGTCGCCTCTTACGCTGCCGTAGGCAGAAAGGGGTAGTGACATTCTAAGCCGGCAATATACCAAATAAAATATGCGTTATGATTAATCATACTTTTATTTTAAACGTTTGGGTTTGTATGGATGTCACTGCCCGTCCCCATTCTCGAAACGCGGTTTGGTTAAAAATATTATTTCAGTCAGGTAAATGCCCTTTGCCTTCAAATTATGATTCATTCTTTACGCAGTACTGTAAAAAGCGCGTGAATTTATAAGAATTCGTTTTACATTAACGTCCAAGCTTTTTATTTCATGCGTTGTGTCGGCTTAGAATAGCAAAATCCCTTTTCTTCTGCGGGTCTCATAACATAAGAAACAACTTAGATAATTGGGGCTTTTTAAATGATTGTTGAGCGATGTGACTGGATACTTCTTTTATTTTATAAACTTTTCCCTACTTAACTACTTACTTTTTTGCTGTGTAGTGTCGGTTTAGAATAGCACAACCCCATTTCTTCCGGTGGGTGTACGTAAGAGGCGACTAACGGTATAGGGGCTTTTAAGGGATTTTTGGGTTGGAGTCCCATCACCAACAACCTTTATTTTACCATCCTTTCCCCACTGAACCTTCCAAAAGTGGCTGAGGAATTTCAAATTCCTTAGCTCTGGCTACCCCTTCTAGGGATTTATGGCTGTGAGTATATGTATGTATGTATGTATGTTCCCTACTTAACTTCTGGAAGTAGGTACAGAGTTTTCAAATCTACAGCTCTATCTACCCCTTCTCGGGCTTTGGGATGACAATAATTCTTCTGACATTTACGTGACTTTTTAAAAGTCTTTGGAGTTCCTTGTCTTCCCAAAACTATGTAGCCACGTGATAAGCAGGCATTGAAATAGCCGCTAAGTATGAATACCACGTCACATGACTAAGTAAACTCAAACGTTCACGCTGTATATCCCCGAAGGGGTTGGCACAGGTACTAATAGTCCTGAACATCGCGTGACAATGTCACCTGGTGTTCAGAGTACCCACGTTTTGCTTGGACAGTGTACTCACGTGATAAGGGGGCAGGCCTATCACTGTTTTGTGCGAATACACTGTAACATGACTGAATACAACTTAGCCATGTGGGTTTCCTCGCGATGTTTTCCCTCACCGTTAACAACCATGATAAATTAACTACACATATGACTTCAGATAAGACAAATTGATGTAGCCCCGATCCAGGATTTGAACACTAGTCGTTTGCACGTTAACAGGTGTTCTACCCACTGAGTTATCACGGTTTCTATACTCTAAACGCTAAGTATACCTCAGCCATGATGAGTTTCTCTTTGATTATTTTCCTCACCAAAGCTTTAACAAATTATAAAGAAGATTTGAACGTTTTCCGCTGGCAGTGTCAGGTGGTGAAAATGGTACCATTTTATGCATTCTGCAAACTGACAAGCCTAATTCTCCCTCTTCTAATATAACCATAGTAGTACATATTCATGCAGAAGGCGTGAAAAAGATCATTTTCAAACAAATCAGGTCAGAAATAGTTCACGACACCAATATCTACAAGGTTCAGATAAAAATAAATCTGTGTTTACTTCTAACTGTTTTAGATGTATTTGTTACTCACCTGCACGTGTGAGTTCATACAGATAGCTACAACATACTAACTAATATAGTACCGTCTAGTGCCGGCTTAGAATGTCGCTACCGCTTTTTAACCACGGGTGTCGTAAGAGGCGACTAAGGGTATTGGGGCATTTTATTGGACTTTTGGGCGATGCGGTTGAAGACCCATCACCAACAACCTTAATTTCACCATCTTTTCCCCACGCAACTTCCAAAAGTGGCTGAGGAATTTCTAATTACCTAGCTCTGGCTACCCCTTCTAGGGAATTATAGCCGTGAGTATATGTATTTATCATGGTTGCTAACGGTGAGGGAAAACATCGTGAGGAAACCCACATGGCTGAGTTGTACTTAGTCATGTGACAGTCTATTCGTACAAAACGGCGATAGGCCTGCCCCCTACGTGAGTACACTGTCTAAGCAAAACGTAGGTACCTTCTCTGGAAACTAGATGGCGCTTGCCATGTGAGTTCAGGAGTATTGGTACCTCTGCCAACCCCTTCGGGGATAAACGGCGTGATCGTTTATGTTATGTTATGTTATATATGTATGTATGTAACTAATATACGTGTTAGAGTTTGAGTGAAAATACAGCAATGTGTATACAAACATACATAAACTCACGGTCATAAAATGGGTAGCCAGAGCTTCAGAGCTAGAAACTCTTCAGCCACATTTAGGAGAGAAGATGATAGAAATCAAGTAACGTTGTTGATGGGTCTCCAACCGCATCGCCCAAAAACCACTTAAAAAAGGCCCATACCCTCAGTCGCCTCTTACGACAACCGTGGGGGGTAGTGACATTCTAAGCCGGCATTACACGGCTTAATTTCTAACTGTTTTAGATAGGTGCGCTTTTTCTTACATAACTTTTTAACTCCTATCATCGGAGGTTCGAAAATATTTCACACTAGTGACCCGCCCCGGCTTCGCACGGGTGCAATACAAAATATACCTACTACAGAATGTCGTTATACACAACGTTCACAGCTTTTTTGTCATTAGCCAATACAAACATGTTTTGCTTAGACGTTACTCTTGACAGCGCGACATATAATTGGCCATGTGAAAAACACTCAACACTCAAGTTAGTTTTAGTAAAGAATAAAAATGGTTATGCTGGGTTATCCCTAAGAGACAGACATATACCATCGCGGACTTTTTTGTTGAACTTTTTAAGGTGAACAATACTGTAGTACATTATTTTGGTCTATCTCGTAGGGTTCAGCCAGCGTTTGCAATATAAGCGCAAAAAAACGTGCTTATTTACGACATCACATTAGAAACCTTTAAATTTATCAGTGTTTCTCTACTATATTATGCATTTATTATACATACAAACCTTCCTTAAGAATCACTCTATCTATTAAAAAAAACCGCATCAAAATCCGTTGCGTAGTTTTAAAGATCTAAGCATACATACGGACATACAGCGAAAGCGACTTTGTTTTATACTATGTATTGATGATACCATTTAAAATCATAATGATCAGTCTTCATAAAAAATTCAGGTCATAAATATTGAAAAATATAATCATCGAAATTCATAATATCACTAACTATACACTTTGTATTTAATAATATTTGTTTATACTAATGACCGACAATATAATTTTAATAAATAATACATAACATATAAACGTTCACGCCGTTTTATCCCCGAAGGGGTTGGCAGAGGTACCCATACTCCTGAACTCACATGGCAAGCGCCATCTAGTTTCCAGAGAAGGTACCCACGTTTTGCTTAGACAGTGTACTCACGTGATAGGGGGCAGGCCTATCGCCGTTTTGTACGAATACACTGTCACATGACTAAGTACAACTCAGCCATGTGGGTTTCCTCACGATGTTTTCCCTCACCGTTAGCAACCATGATAAATAAATAACTATAATATTCATAAATGTTTTTTTAGTCTAATATTTAAAAAAATATTATCAATTATATGTGTTTTAATCTATATTTGCTTGCCTGTTTGCATGCTTGCTTTGTTGGTTGCATTTGCATGTAAAAGGGGTGCAGGGAGTTGCGCCCCCTGCTTGGGTGGGTCGCAGGCAAAGAAAAGTTAGTTCACATTTAGCTAGGTTAGGTTACGTTAGATTATGTATAAAACGAGCGAGCGAAGCGCACCGGAGCGAGCACCTTAAATGCATGATTCATGCCTATTTGCATGCATTCTTGCTTGTTTACCGTAGTAACGATATTATTAATAAAAATAATATGACCATTGGTTGTAACAGTATTAATACTAAAATTATGATCACTAACTGTTATGAATTCCGATAGTAGTATTAAAAATGTATGAATAAATAAAGTATGAAATATAAAATTATGGAGAGTGATTATTATGAACACAAATCGTTAGTAAGACAACAAATATGATTTAGAACTTTATGTGAGCCAATATGGACCAGTTTTAGATGTATTTGTTACTCACTTGCACGTGTAAAGTTATACAGATATCCGCTAAACTCAAGACTCAAACGTTAACACTGTATATCACCGAAGGGGTGGCAGAATCTATACCAATTTTAAAGCTGAAGAGTTTGTTTGTTTGTTTGAACGTGCTAATCTTAGGAACTACCAGTTCGAATTGGTTATTTTTTGTGTTGCATAGTCCATTTATCCAGGAAGGCTTTAGGCTATATAACATCACGTTGCGATCAATAGGAGTGAAGAATCAGTTAAAAAAAGCACAGATGGGGAGTTACTAATACTTTTGAACATCACGTCACATTATTGTCACTTGCCCGGCTAGTACGAGCGGTGTTTAAACTAGTTATCGCGTGGGATAAAGCAGCCATCTCTTACGCACTTACTTAGTATCGTATACTGCCATCTCATTCTAACCGTTATCGTGTCGATACAAGAGCGCTCGTGCTTGCTCTTCAGGTATTCAGATTACCCACGTTTTGTGTAAAAGATATCGAGTATTTGCACATAATATACCTTATTCTTATTAGTATAGCAAACATATGCTCACGCAATTAGTTCGCATTGGGGTAGGTAGAGACTATCGATCGCCACTTTGTTTTGTACGATCCTGGCAAACCTCTCCAGCTTAACTTACCTTATTTTTATTAATCAATATTTTCACACATGATCTTTTATTCTTCAGACAACGTTGTTTAAGTGCGAATGGCACGTTGTTAAAGTACCTAAATACTGATTTCAAATCGTTTTTTATATCACTTCATTTGTCGGTGAAGGCCTGTGTTTTTTAAATAAGTTTTAACTTATAATTTAAATGGCATATAATACAAAAAAGACATTGACTAGTAAATGTAAAAAGGTTTTTGAGATATATGTATGTTTGTTTAATATGACTAATGTGTATTAATCATTGTTGCAGGTAATCAAACAATATCAAATACAAAGCTCACATAAATAATGATCGAGTGTTTGCGGTGACGACTATAGCATTCGTAAATTCATCCTTCATCGTGGATGAACTAAGTAAAATGTCGCTTGTAGCGCCGAGGAGGGTCCAACTGGACTGGACCAACACTATTCCTTGGTATGTAATAGGGAATATGCATAACATTTTAAATGCCCTAAAACTTTTTTTCACGAATACTTATTATCGCAATATTATAATGAAAAGGTTTTTTTTTAATTTACTTATTATTTAAACCCCTAAAATAATATTCAAAAAGTGCAAAATAAGGGAGCGAAATTCAAACTTCCAAAACGCGCCACCATCTTTGTTGAAATTGTATTCAAAAGCGTCGAAAACACTAAGGTAAACAGCCACTGGACGCGTCATGTGACGTCACGTATAGCGCGGGTAAAATGGCGGCGTTTGAACTGCTTAAATTTTTTAAAAGTTTTAAATTTCAATTTAAAAAATATCTAGAGGATTTTGAAGCCCAGTAATATTTATTTCTACGTTATAAAATAGTAAACTATTAATTTAAGACAAAAAAGAAAAACATGAATATTCCCTATTACAGAGAATACATACATATACTCACGGCCATAAATCCCAAATAGGGGTGACGGAGTACTGTTAGAGCGCACACTACTTCCGACTCACTCGCACATAGCGGCGTCTCACTCGTATTCATACATCGCGGTATAAAAATGTTTTAGGAGCTAAACATAAATTCAAATTATAAGTTGGTACACATCAGGGTGAACTAGCCAGTATATCTTTGCTGTTCCCACATGGGTAGCCAGAGCATCAGAACTAGAAACTCCTCAACCACATTTGCCAGTTGATAGGGGACAAGATGGTAGAAATAAAGTATCGTTGGTGATGAGTCTCTAACCGCATCACCCTCAGTCACCTCCGAAGCTCCGAAGCCTCTCGGTACAAAGAGGTTGTGATATTTCAAGCCGGCACTACAGAGAACAGAAAAGAAATAAGCATATATAGTCTAAGTAAAAACTTTAGATCGAGTATGCAGTTTACCCGTATGGCGCACTCTTAAAGTCAATCTAGGTAGCGTAAAGAATCACAAATGCCACTAAAGCTCCTTAATTCACCTGGTTATCAATCGAAGGTTCACTTTGGCGATATAAAGATGTTTTATTCTCAACTCAACTCAAACGTTCACGCCGTATAACCCCTAGGGGTTGGCAGAGATACTTATGGTGTGAGTTCCTATCGGGGTAAATATGCGGTACTAGCTAATATATCAGAACATCACGTGACATTGTCACCTGTTGTTCAGTGTACTCACGTATCGCTTTGATAGTGTACTTCCATGATAGGGGGCAGGCCCATCGCCGATTTGTACGAATGCACTGTCTCATGAGAAAGCACAACTTAGCCATGTGGATTAACCAACGATGTTTTCCCTCACCATTACTAACCATGATAAATGATTTAAATCTTTTTGTTCATGAAAACCTCATGTGGGGATTATTACTAATAAGTAAAGAATAAATAAAGGAAAGAAAAATTTCGACACAGGCGGGAGTGTAAAAGATAGACAAGTGGCCTTCCAAATTAGTTAAAATTCGGAGGTAGGAAACGCAAACACTACTTAAACGTGTAAAAGAAATAAAGGATAGAAGAATTTCGCACTGGCAGCCAATTGACACGGTAGCTCGGTTGGCAGAGCGTCGGGGCGTATACCCGAGGTCACGGGTTCGATTCCCGCCTGTGTCGAAATTTTTCTTTCCTTTATTTATTCTTTACATGATAAATCAACCACACATGTGACTTTAGAAAAGACAAATTGGTGTAGGCCCGGCTCGGGATTTTAACCCTCATCGTCTGCGTGACAAGTTGTGCTCTACCAACTGAGCTATCGCGGTTGCTTGGTTTATTTGTTGGTTGAAGGTTGTTTTATAATTTGCATATACGCGAAGGTGGACTTTGAAAGCGACATGATAGTCCAGTGGGTTGAACACCCACACGAAAAACAGAAGGGCGTGAGTTCCAATCCTGGGACGGGCCTACACCAATTTGTCTTTTCTAAAGTCATATGTGTGGTTAATTTATCATGGTTGCTAACTGTGAGGGAAAACATCGTGAGGAAACCCACATGGCTGAGTTGTACTTAGTCATGTGACAGTGTATTCGTACAAAACGGCGATAGGCCTGCCCCCTATCACGTGAGTACACTGTCTAAGCAAAACGTACCTTACCTATCCTGGTACCTTCTCTGGAAACTAGATGGCGCTTGCCATGTGAGTTCAGGGGTATTGGTACCTCTGCCAACCCCTTCGGGGATAAACGGCGTGAACGTTTATGTTATATGTTTATGGACTTTGAAAGTGCGTCAATCGGTGTTTCACACACTTATTCTTATTATAGAGTTATTAATTACTTATTAGGTGTATTGTGGTAAGTATGAATAGTAAGCAAAGCAATATGGTGGAACAACGATTTTTCTGCCAGTGTTGATATTCACAAATATGTAACAAATCGCAGCTAACTTCAGTTAAAATCTGAAAATTGTGTCATAGCTGTCAAGTCAGCTGAGCGGAGCTCGAAGTAAACGCAGCTGACTTCAGATTGTAAAATTTTTGACATGGCTCCGCTATCGATCTCGCGTCTATGAAATAATTTCGGTAAAACACGAATATTATGTCGTGCTACCTATAAAAATGATCAAAAAACGCCTGCCGGACATTCATTACTGTGTAGTAACTTGCATTTCATAATCCTAAATCGTGCTGTTTTATTTTTGGTGAATATATAGCAAAGCTAATTTTATTCGCTGTGAATGCAGACAGATATTTACTTTAAAACGGTAAGTTTCCTTATTAATTTCGGTGTTTATGACTGCAAAAAGTCGCAGTGACATCACAGGCAGGTATTTGTGTAGTTATTTGTCTGTATTTATGGGAAAATACGTTCGTTCAGGCATAAAAATCGATGAATTGTGGGTGTGCTTTAAGATCTTCTATCTCTCTTCAACAGTATTATCCGACAGGTTAACAATGTCGCATAATAGTACGCTATTGCGGTGCAATAGAGGTCATTTTAATTTGGTTATCTATCGCTCTATTCTACAAAAAATTTGCTTCACTAGTTTGCATATAGATTTTCTCCTATTAAAAATAATCAATATATTTTATTAGGGTTAAAATTATTACTATGTATTTATTTCTATTATGGCTACCCATTAGATTAGTTTTGTAATTTCTTTGGATGAAGTTATTTGAACCTTAATTCTGTTAGTGGTACATTTTGTCTTTTCTTATTGGAGTAGGCAGAGTACAAATTTAACTAATGAGCCTAGTTCTTATAGTGTCTATACTATATAATAACTGAAACTAAAGGGAGATTGATAGCCCATTGTGTATCACAGTTACTGACTAAAGACTAAACATTTACAAACCATAGTCTTTTGTTTTTAAAATAGTATAGATTCTATTGTGTTTGGTGTACTGCTGCACAAACAACATGTTCTAATTTAATACTATACATACATACATATACTCATGGCTATAAATCCCTAGAAGGGGTAGCCAGAGCCAAGGAACTAGAAATTCAGCCACATTTGGAAAGTTGATTGGGGAAAAGATAGCAAAATAAAGGTTGTTGTTGATGGGTCTCGTAACCACATCACACAAAAATCCCTTAAAAGCCCCAATACCGTTGGTCGCCTCTTAGGTACACCCACCGGCAGAAATGGGGCAGTGTTACTCTAAGCCGACACTACACAACTTCTATATGCCAAAACTTGGAGCAAATCTGAACAACATTAAAGAGATAGCAGATTTAATGTTTTTTGACATGAATTCCTCATGTGGGGATTATTACTCATAAATAAAAGATGTTATTAAAGGAAAGAAAAATTTCGACACTGCGGGGTTCGAACCCGCGGCGTATACCCGAAGGTCGCGGGTTCGAACCCCGCCAGTGTCGAAATTTTTCTTTCCTTTAATAACATCTTTTATTTATGGATAGCAGATTTGTTTAAAATAGTTTCCCATAGACTTACATGGGGAACTTTAAAGGGTGATCATTTTTCAATGGTAACATTTATTTGAAAAATCTGACCGTCACTACCTGGGTCTTGGTGCCTTTGACTATCATGCAAGATTTGGTTGAGGTTGGATATACCATTGAGGAGGAGTTAGGTTACATGCGAAATACAAAAGTTAGTGGTAAATGGAGCTTCGCTCCAACAATTGGCTATAGAAATGCAACACTTTAGAATTTTATTAAGAACTTTATTTATTTTACTTATTTATTAATAACAACATAAATATTCACGCCGCAAAAGACCGAAGGGGTTGGCAGAGGTACTAATACTTCTGAACATCACGTGACTTTGTGACCTGGTGTTCAGATTACCCACGTTTTGCATGGACAGTGTACTCATCAGAAAATGATGGAATAAGTCACTATAACAGTACATTTTATAACAAAATGTTTTTAAGTCCGTAAATAATATTAGTATTTATTATGTCAATGCAAAGCAAGCTATCATTATTCAGATAGAAAATTGTTTTAAGAGAAATCAAAATTTGTTTTTTAATCATCAAAAGTGCCCTTTTTGACCTATTCAACAAATTGACAAGTGAATACAATTTACATACATACATACATAAATATACTCACAGCTATATTTCCCTAGAAGTGGTAGCCAGGGCTAAGGAATTATAAATTCCTCAGTCACTTCTCAGTCACTTATTGCTGTGTAGTGTCGGCTTAGAATAGCACTACCCCATTTCTTCTGGTAGGTGTAAGTAAGAGGCGACTAACGGTGTTTGGGCTTTTAAGGGATTTTTGGGCGATGCGGTTGGAGACCCATCACCAACAACCTTTATTTTACCATCTTTTCCCCACTCAACTTTCCAAAAGGGGCTGAGGAATTTCAAATTCCTTAGCTCTGGCTACCCCTTCTGGGGAATTATAGCCGTGAGTATATGTATGTATGTATGTACTTTTTGAAGTTGAGTGGGGAAAAGATGGTGAAAATAAAGGTTTTTGGTGGCGGGTCTCCAACCGCATCGCCCAATGTTTCCTTAAAAGCCCCAATACCGTTAGTCGCCTCTTACGACATCCAAGGGTAGAAAGGGGTAGTGACATTCTAAGCCGGCACTACACGGCAATTCAGTCTTCTACTAATATTAAATTGTCATTAGCACTTTAAGTCAAATCAGTCTCTATTGGTAGTTAAATAAGGAAAAAAATGTAATTTCTAAATCTTGATGATGGGTCTCCACTCCACCCGCATCGCCTAAAAATCACTACCGTTAGTCGCCTCTTACGAACACCCACCGGCAGAAATGGGGTAGTGCTATTCTAAGCCGACACTAAACAGCTTAGCGTTTATTCATTGCAAATTCTCTATTTCACTTAAGTTTGTCCTTTAGGGTTTTAGGGATAAACGATGAGTTTATATTCCAAAATAGCAAAACTACTTGACATTTTTATCAATCGTCCTTCATGGCCTCGTGGCTTTATGCATAGGGGATAGCTTTATTAATAGATTACCGTAACATTTGAATAGATAATCTACTTACCTATACTCACGGCTATAATAACGTTAAGGGGCAGCTAAAACTTAGGGATAAACGATTAAATTTAAATCTTTTTGTTAATGAAAACCTCATGTGGTGATTATTAATAATAAATAAAAAATAAATAAAGGAAAGAAAAATTTCGACACAGGCGGGGATCGAACCCGCGACCTCGGGTGAACGCCCCGACGCTCTGCCAATTGAGCCATCGTGTCAATGGCTGCCAGCGCGAAATTCTTCTATCCTTTATTTCTTTTACACGTTTAAGTATTGTTTGCGCTTCCTACCTCCGAATTTTTACTAGTTCGGAAGGCCACTTGTTCGACACAGGCGGGGATTGAACCCCGCCTGTGTCGAAATTTTTCTTTCCTTTATTTATTATAAACAATTAAAGTTGTACTTAGCCATGTGACAGTGTATTCGTACCAAACGGCGATAGGCCTGCCCCTCTCACGTGAGTACGGCGTCCAAGTAAGACTTGGGTACTCTGAACCCCAGGTGATAATGTCAAGTGATGTTCAAAAGTATTACTACCTCTGCTACTCCTTCGGGTATATACGGCGTGAACGTTAACAAACGAAACAATATTCATCTATTCTCATTTTAGCCGTGTAGTGTCGGCTTAGAATAACACTACCCCATTTCTACCCGTGGGTGATCGTAAGAGGCGACTAAGGGTATAGGGGTTTTTAAAGTTTTGGGCGATGTGGTTGGAGACCCGTCAACAAAAACATTTATTATTACCATCTTTTCCCTAATCGTCTGTGTATTCTTCGCTGTGTAGTGCCGGCTTAGAATAGCACTACCCCATCTCTTCCCGTGGGTGTCGTAGAAGTCGACTAAGGGACTAGGGCTTTTCCATCTTCGCTCTTACACCAATCCAAGGTCTGCCGCGCCGAGGGATGCATGGCCAGGGGTGAGCCTGGTCGCTAGCGTGCCGCCGTCCCGGAGCTTGGTGCACTCCGGGTACTAAATAACCTTACCTAGTCAAGCGGGGCTCTGGCTAGGTGGACAGTTTACTTCCCTTGCTTCTCGTGGGTCCAATATGTGTTCAAATTTTAGTAAACACGGAGGCGGCGATGTAGCTCGCCACTCATCACGCCATGGTTGCTCACGGGGCGAAAAGTGGGCTAAAGAGACCCGCTTCAGTACGATGAATGTATGTGGAGGAATGTTTGAAAATTTAGATGAAGTATGTATGATTATGAATGAAAGAAAACTGGATTTTCTTTGTGTAAATGAGACGAAGCGTAAGGGAAAGGAAGTTTCACAACTTGGCAACATTACAGCAATCTGGTCTGGAGTCGCTGACAGTGACCGAGCTAGCCAAGGAGTGGGACTTCTGATATCTGAAAGGATGGCTCAGTGTATGAAAGATTACGAATGTGTGAGTCCAAGGCTCCTGTGGATTAAGGTGGAATTGGGACTAGTCCCATAATGCGCATAATTTGCGTATACGCTCCGGACATGTCTAAATCCCTATCCGAGAGGGAGGAGTTTTGGAATCTGTTAGACGATGTTGTGAATGGGTGTGATCAGATGAGAGACTTGTAATGTTAGGAGATTTTAATGGCTGGGTTGGTGTGTCACGCAACGGTTGCGAAAGAGTTTTAGGAAAGTTTGGTGATCAAAGGGTAAATGAGAATGGTGAGAAATTGATTGAGGTATGTTTGGAGAGGAATCTTTGTGTTACAAACACGTTGTTTAAGCACAAAGATATCCATATGTATATGTCGTAGGATTATTTGATGTTTAGGTTTTTTGCAAAAAACCTAGGGATTTTGCAAAAATCCGGATAATTAGACAACGGTTATAATATTTTCTAATCTTACTAGGAGTTTTGCAAAAAAACTAGGTGGTTTAGTATGACTCCGAAACGAAATGTCAGTGTTTATGAATACTGTTCACTGATTGGTCGATTGCAGTTCCCTCATAAACACGTCATCTCAGATTGGTCGTTAATAAAGACGTACTTACTCCATTGTTATTACTTACATTTAATTTGATTGTTATTTTAATTTTAGTTACAAAAAATTCCTAAGTATAAAAATAGTATTGTCGTTTCCCTTTATAAATTTAGCTAGAATACCTCAATACTACAATTTAAAACGTACTTACTTTATTGTTCCTACCTATATTGAAGACGTCCGTGGCCGAGTAGATAGGTGACTAGCTTTTCGGTCTGGAGGTTGCGAGTTTGATCCCGCTGAGAGCAACATTTATGTGATGAGCGTATGTGTATTACATTATATTAAATATATCGCTGAGTTACTATCCCATAATTTTTGTTTATCCCATTAAATGGATTTGATTTTCAGTTACTTAGTTTGGGGTAACTTGATCTGTGTATCATATGTCCGAACGTGATTGTAATTTTACTCCAACAAAAGAGTAAAAAAAAATATTCCTAGTATCAAATAAGTATTGTCATTTCTTTCCCTTTATAACTCTAGCTATAATATCTCAATACCACAATGACGAACCAATCAGAATAAGTGTAGGCGAGCAATCAGAAATCAGCCAATCAGCATTAAAGAAGTATAATCTTACACAACCAACTAGTTTTTTAGCAAAAATCCTAGTAAGATTAGAAAATATTATAACCGTTGTCTAATTATCCGGATTTTTGCAAAATCCCTAGGTTTTTTGCAAAAAACCTAAACATCAAATCATCCTACGACATATACAAGACAGAGGGGAAGCGAGAGAAGTATGATTGATTTTGTGATAGTTGATGAAAGGCTGAGAGCAAAGGTTGTTGACACCAGAGTCTATAGGGGCACGAATGTTGGCACAGATCACTTTCTCGTTATATCACGATTAAGGGGTCTGTGCACGCGTTGGCGTCACAGGCCTAAAGTGTCAACAACGGATTTTGCGAGAGTAAAAGTAGAAAAACTGCAAGAAGATGAAAATATCAGAGATGAATTCTTGAGGAAATTGGATGATAGACTAAGTTGCGACTAAGTGGAGATGAAGGATGAAATGGAAATAGAAGAAGTATGGGATGTGCTCAAATCGACGATGGTTGAATGTGCGACGGAAGTATGTGGAGTGCGTAAAAGGTCAAATAGACCACCAACAAGTTGGTGGGATAAAGTTGTGAAAGAGGCGGTTGGAGATAAGAAGAAAGCGTGGTTAGATTTACTAGCGATTAAAGCTAGTAAACGGATGGATGCGAGTGTAACTGACGATGTAGTGCAGAAAAGTGAAGATGAATATAAGAGAGTTAAGAATGAGGTAAAGAAGAAAATAGAAAAGAAAAGCGGGATTTGCAAGAGTGGTGTGAGAGGAAACTTTCTGATAATTTCCGGAATAACCAAAAGTTATTCTGGAAGTATATCCGGAAAGAAAAGGGAGTTTCCCAAAACACGAGAGAGTGAGTGTAATAAGAGATGAACAGGGTGAATTGGCGACGGATGAAAGTAGCATGAAACGGGTATGGAAGAATTATTTTGAGGGACTGTTTGAGAAAGAGGATGCATCCATTTCTTCGCCAATCGACAGTTATGTTGATTGGAACGGGGAGATGGGTGAATTTAGTGACAGCGAGATTAGTATGGAAGAAATAATGAAAGCAATGAAAAGTATGAAATTAGGGAAGGCGGCAGGGTATGATAGGATTACTATCGAAATGCTGAGGGCTGGTAAAGGGTAGGTGGCTTCTTGGTTTTACTTCCTTTTCCAAAAATGCTGGTCGAGTGGCAAAGTTCCACGAGACTGGTGCAAGGCGGTGATTGTGCCTCTATATAAAGGAAAGGGGTCACACCAAGAGGTTAAAAACTACCGCGTCATCAGCTTACTCAGCATTGTTGGTAAATTGTATGCTAAGGTACTGATTGAAAGAGTGATGAATGAAACTGATGAGAAAATATGGGATGTGCAAGCGGGATTTAGGAAAGGAATGGGATGTATGGATCAAATCTTCTCTCTAAAGAGCATCACCGAAAAGTTCTTAGCTAAGAACCAAAAGGTGTATTGCTCCTTCATTGATTTAGAGAAGGCGTATGATAGGGTGGTAAGAAAGTGTTTATGGGAGGTGTTATCCAAGTTCGGGTTGGGGAGTCAACTTATACGTGCATTAGTATCACTCTATGAGGATTCTAGTGCATGTGTAAGAGTAAACGGGGAAAACACTGACTGGTTCGGAATCTCTAGGGGTATCCGACAGGGATGTGTAGCTTCTCCGTGGCTCTTCAATTTGTTCATGGATGACTGTTTGACAGAGTTGCGTGAAAGTGATTATGGACTAAGACTGAGTGGTTTCATCATTAAATGCCTCTTGTATGCTGACGATCAAGTGCTACTTGCATCGTCGGCAGAAGAGTTGCAAGAGATGATGAATATTGCATGTGAGTCTTTTGTAAGAAAGGGAATGAGGGTGAATGTGGATAAGACCAAAACGATGGTTTTTGAGAGACAGGAAGATGTGACAGAATGCGTGATTGCGATTGATGGTAAGGATGTGGAACAGGTGAAGGAGTTTGTATATCTGGGAAGTTTGTTTACAAGGGATGGAAAATGTGATGAAGATATTGAAAGAAGAGTGAAAAAGGGTAATGCGGTAAATGGAGCAATGAATAGCCTAATGACCTGTCAATCGGTGTCTGAAAAGGCCCGAATGGCTGTGCATGATGCTGTTCTTGTTCCTACGCTTATGTATGGAAGCGAATGTTGGGTGTGGCAGAAGAAGCATGAGAGCAGAGTGAATGCAGTAGAGATGAGGTCCCTCAGAAAAATTTGTAATGTTAGATTATGTGACCGAGTGAAAAATAGTGTTATTCGTGAAAAGTGTGGTGTGAAAGATGATATTGTAAGAAAGATAGAAAAAGGAATGTTGAGATGGTTTGGGCACATAGAGAGGATGGATGATAGAAAATTGGTAAAAGGGATCTATAGAGCTAGTGTGGATGGTAATGTTAGTAGAGGACGACCACGGAGAACACACTTGGACCAAATTGAGAGTGTGCTCAAAAAGGCTGGCGTCCGAAGTATGAAGAATAAAAGAGCATGTATGAAAAGATTGATGGATGTAAACGAAGCTAGAGAGGTTTGTCAGGATCGTACGAAGTGGCGATCAATAGTATCTGCCTACCCCAATGGGAACTAATGGCGTGGGTATATGTATGTATGTATGTATGTTTCCCTAATCAACTTTCAAAAGTGGCTGAGGAATTTCTCATTCCAAAGCTCTGGCTACCCTGTTAAGGGATCTATAACCGTGAGTATATGTATGTATGTCATTTTGACTTAACCACAGACTGGCAAGTTGTATTTAGTCTAGCCATAGGTTATTGTACAAGACGGAGATAACCCTCCCAAAGCAAAACGTAGGTACTATGAACACCAGGTGACAAAGTCACGTGATGTTCAGAAGTTTTAGTACCTCTGCCACGCCTTCGGGAATGTACAGCGTCAAAGTTTTGAGTTTTAATAAATACAAAATGAATCTGCAACATTTATAATTCATTCAAAAGTACAAGAAAATACTTAAGGTCAGAGTCGACATCAAAAGTTTCTCCCTTTACATAACACTGCGTAATAATTGTAACTTAAAAGTTTTCTTCAAGTTATTTGGAAAGATAGAAGCTTATTTTAGGAATTCATTCATCAATTTTGCTTTGTTTTGTCATGCATATTAAAAACTTGGTTGTTAATTATTGAATTATATTTAGCGACTTTAATAAAACTAGAATTATAGGAATTGAAATAATTTAGTAAATATTCGAATATCATCAGCAATCGTTGTAGAGAAATCGCCGTGCAGCGTCGGCTTAGAATAACACTACCCTATTTCAACCCGTGGGTGATCGTAAAAGGCGACTAAGGGTATAGAGGTTTTTTAAGTGATTTTTGGGCGATGTGGTTGGAGACCCGTCACCAAAAACATTTATTATTACCATCTTTTCCCCAATCAACTTCCAAAAGTGGCTGAGGAATTTCTCATTCCAAAGCTCTGGCTACCCCGTTAAGGGATTTATAGCCTTGAGTATATGTATATGTATGTATGTATGTAGAGAAAAATATTTTCTGTATCCTGGCTATACGCATTGGCTTTTGCCGAATTACTCTTATTCTCTTTTTTTTGTATCGGGTCAGTGATATAGAATAAATACATTTGACAGCGTCACTGGCCTAGTAGTCCCCGCTGACAGCAATCATTTGTATGATTAATATATATAGATGTGTAGTGGTCTAAGTTTTAGTTTTTTTTATGAGTGCTTAGTTTATTGTTAGCTGTGTAGTGTCGGCTTAGAATAGCACTACCCCATTTCTTCCGGTGGGTGTACGTAAAAGGCGACTAACAGTATTGGGGCTTTTTATTGGATTTTTGGGTGATGCGGTTGGAGAGCCATCACCAAAAACCTTTATTTATACATCTTTGCCCCGCATAACTTTCCAAAAGTGGTTGAGGAATTTTTAATTCCTTAGCTCTGGCTACCCCTTCTAGAGATTTATAGCCGTGAGTATATGTAATGTGTGTGTATGTATGTATGTTTATTGTTAAAGATATCGTCCAGTTAGTATTTCATATTTCATAAGAAAGACTTTCAATAGAGCAGAATTTATGCTCTAGAGATGATAGTATTTCTTATTGTTGGCCCAGAAGGGCAAGCACGAGCGGTGTTTAAACTAGTTATCGCGTGGGATAAAGCAGCCATCTCTTACGCACTTATTTAGTATCGTATACTGCCATCTCATTCTAACCGTTTGAAGCTTTTTGCCTTAAATCCATTGCTTAAACGGGAAAGCATTGAATCACCTCATTTTTATTAGTAATTTCATTATATGTATTTAAATAAGATCGTATCTTATGTTTATCATATTATCGGATGTTTATTTCACCATCTTTTCCCCACTCAACTTTCCAAAAGTGGCTGAGGAATTTCTAATTCCTTAGCTCTGGCTACCCCTTCTAGGGAATTATAGCCGTGAGTATATGTATGTATGTATCGCAACTTTGATAGCTCAGTGGGTAGAACACCGCTTATCGTGCAGACGATATGTCTTCAAATCCCGGGTCGGGCCTACACCAATTTGTCTTTTCTAAAGACATACTTATGGTTAATTTATCATGGTTGTTAACGGGTAAAGGAAAATATCGTGAAGAAACCCACATGGCTGAGTTGTACTTAGTCATGTGACAGTGTATTCGTACAAAACGGCGATAGGCCTGCCCCCTATCACGTGAGTACACTGTCCAAGCAAAACGTGGATACTCTGAACACCAGGTGACAATGTCCAGTGACGTTTAGAAGTATTAGTATTTCTGCCAACGACTTCGGGGTTATACGGCCGTTTGAGTTGAGAATAAGATAGAGCTTTTAGAAATTTTACTGTTGCTATGCTCCAACGGGGTCTTATTTGTTCTGTAATATTTTTTGTTAAGATCTTACAACCGTGATAGCCCAGTGGGTAGAACGCTCGGTTATCGTGCAAACGACTAGTGTTCAAATCCTGGGTCGAGCCTACACCAATTTGTATTTTCTAAAGACATATGTGTGGTTAATTTATCATGGTTGTTAACGGTGAGGGAAAACATCGTGAGGAAACCCACATGGCTGAGTTGTACTTAGTCATGTGACAGTATATTCGTACAAAAACGGCGATAGGCCTGCCCCCTATCACGTGAGTACACTGTCCATGCAAAACGTGGGTACTCTGAACACCAGGTGACAAAGTCACGTGATGTTCAGAAGTATTAGTACCTCTGCCAACCCCTTCGGGGATATTCGGCGTGAACGTTTATGTTATGTTATGTTATCTTACAAGTACAACAAGAATGCTAGTTAATAAATGAATGCTTATATTTTTAATTTGTTTCCAGGGAGCAGGAGCCAAACTGTGAGAGGCAGCAGTCTTTTCACCACGAGACGCCCCACCGATCCAATCCTTCAGGTAAATAAACAATATTCGCTGTGTAGTGTCGGCTTAGAATAGCACTACCCCATTTCTTCCGGTGGGTGTACGAAAGAGGCGACTAACGGTATTGGGGCTTTTAAGGACTTTTTGGGCGATGTGGCTGGAGACCCATCACCAACAACCTTTATTTCACCATCTTTTCCCCACTGAACTTCCAAATTTTTAATTCCCTAACTCTAGCTACCCCTCCAAGGGATTAATAGCCGTTAGTATATGTATGTATGTTATTTAATAATCTTTTTGCTGTGTAGTGTCGGCGTAGAACAGCACACAAACTTTTCCCCGCGTATGTCATAAAATGCGGCTGAGGGTTATGGGCCTTGTTAAGTAAATATTGGGCAATATGTTTGAAGATCCATTGACAACTATCCTTTACAATGTTTTCCCCATTTACCTTGCATGAGGAGTTAAAGAATTTTTAATTCAGAAACTCTTACACCCCAGCCACTTTTGGTAGTAGAAGTAGAAGAACGGTATCCAGCCACATCACCAAATAATCACCTAAAAGCCTTAATACCCTTACTAGCTTATTACATCACCCACGAGAAGAAATGGGTTAGTGCTATTCTAAGCCAACGCAACATAACTTTATTTTGTACATACATATATACTAACGCCATTAATATTCATTGGGATAGGCAGTCGATGCACACTTTATATAAAAAAAAAACTTTTGTATATATTTAAATGTGACAACGTTTTTCCCTCAGATTCTTCGTCCTCATCAGCGGGCACCGAATCGAAGCAGTCCAGTGAATCCAGCAAGGAAGAGCAGAGAGATGTACCCCAGGTAACTATACTATACATTTTTTTTAAATTATTCAGTTCAGTCCTTAATTAGAAGAAGAAACATCATTTATTTCGTAAACAATAAAAAGATTGATGGATGTAAACGAAGCTAGAGAGGTTTGTCAGGATCGTACGAAGTGGCGATCAATAGTCTCTGCCTACCCCAATGGGAACTTATGGCGTGAGTGTATGTATGACTATGTATGTACAATATATATTTTTTACCACAAAACAAAAATATTACAAAGCTGAATTTTCATGCTACCAAAAAGGTCCTGCCTCAGCATAATGCACGACATAGAATTAGTACTATCTGTTTTGTGTATTTAAAATTGTGAAATTAAATTAATTAAATTACTCAAGCCTGGTTTTGGGATTTTAAAGTGATTTTTGGGCGATGTGGCTGAAGAACTAAACATCACTAATATCATTTTTACAATGTTTACTCACATATAGGTATTGGGGCTTTTTAATTGATTTTTGGGCGATGTGGTTGGAGACCCGTCACCAAAAACATTTATTATTACCATCTTTTACCCAATCAACTTCCAAAAGTGGCTGAGGAATTTCTCATTCCAAAGCTCTGGCTACCCCGTTAAGGGATTTATATTTTTTTTTTATTTTATTCATTTATATCAGACGTTACAACATCCATATATTTGTTAGTAGACAGTGAAAATGACTTAAACCTATTGTTAGTATTATTATTATTGTAATTTATATAAAATCTTATTGTGTCGTCACGTCACTTTGCCACACTGTACGCGGTACATTCCCTGTTCCAGTGAATGGTCCGCACCCAGTGAGCCAAAATGGGACAGTCAAAACGTTCAACAACAGCCCTCACGATGCTGTTGCTGCTGGCTCGCACCCGTGCCATCAACGAGGCAGTTCGTTTGCGAATTATCCCATAAAAGTCATCGGTTCGCTCTCTCGCGAACATACCAGATGCACTACAAAAGCGTGACAGCCGCAACAGCATCCTGAAGGTGTTGTTGTACTGCACACGGAGCTTATTAAAAGCTTTTTGTGTATAGTATAGCCGTGAGTATATGTATGTATGTATGTATGTTTGACATGAAATAGTATTATCATCCAAGCTTCTACTTGTTCAAACATGATAGTCTCGAATAGAAATACAAATTTAGCAAGAGCGCTATTTTATCGACACGATATCGGTTAGAACGGGATGACAGTTTACGATACTGAATAAGTGCGAAAGAGATGGCTGCTTTATCCCACGCGATATCTAGTTAAAAGGTCGCCCATACTAGTTCAGAAGGGCAAGCACGAGCGGTGTTTAAACTAGTTATCGCGTGGGATAAAGCAGCCATCTCTTACGCACTTACTTAGTATCGTATACTGCCATCTCATTCTAACCGTTATCGTGTCGATAAAATAGCGCTCGTGCTTGCTCTCCTGATAACCTCAAATTATTAAATGCGAAAATGAAACAAAATGCAGTGGACTGGTGTTATCTTACATTGATTTAATTATATTGTTGCAATTATTGACATTTGACATCTAGATATTTCCGATGTTCTAGTGTTTTGTGTAACAATTTCTATATTATCTCGTAGTTGCGACAAACTCAGCTGTATATCCCCAAAGGGGTGACTGAGGTAATAATACTTTTTCCATTACTTCACGCGGGTCGAAATAAATGAAATTATATCAGAAGATACTAATATTAATAAATTTCTTCGCTTAATTCCGCACCACACACACACACCGTTTTCGCTTGCGGGTGTGTGTGTGGTGCATTGTCTGCTTTTCGATTTCTTGTAAGTGGGAGAGCGGGCGGTGCACAGTGCATGTTGCATGAACACTGCAGGTATTTAGCGGAATTAAGCGAAGAAATTTATTAATATTAGTATTGCTTTGGATTTCTGCAAAGTAACGCCTGATTCAATCCAATATATATCAGAAGATCCCACACCACAGTCATTATTGTACGATTTTTAAAACTAGTACGTTAAGTACTAGTTGAAAGCGATTTTTTGGTATTACACATTCATACATATACTCACGGTCATAAATCCCAAAAAGGGGTAGCCAGAGCTTCGGAGCTGGAAAAACCTCAGCCACATTTGGAAGTTGATAAGGGACAAGATGGTAGAAATAGAGTTTCGTTGGGGATGGGTTTCAGACTGCATCGCCTAAAAAAATCCCGGCAAAGCTTCAAAACCGTTAGTCGCCTCTTACGACACCCATGGGTAGAAAGGGGTAGTGACATTCTAAGCCGGCACTACACGGCAATGTAATATACAAATAAATACATACATACATACACTCACGGTCATAAATCCCTAAAAGGGGTAGCCAGAGCTGAGAAATTATAATTCCTCAGCCACTTTTGGAAAGTTGTGTGGGGAAAAGATGGTAAAATAAAGGTTGTTGGTGATGGGTCTCCAACCGCATCGCCCAAAAATCCCTTAAAAACCCCCAATACCGTTGGTTGCCTCTAACATACACCCACCGGAAGAAATGGGGTAGTGCTATTCTAAGCCGACACTACACAGCAAATAATATTAATATAGACATAATTAATATTTTGTTTTTTTCAGAGGGAAGAGCGCCGCACTAGGCTTGCGACCCCGCCACGGTTGCAAGCGAATCCGTTGCTAAGGTCAGTGAAATTTATGTGTTTATAGGCTAAATTTGTATATTTGCTTTTAAGATATGAGGGCAAGTGAAATATTTAGAACCTTCCTCCGTAGTCTAGCGGTAAAAGGCTCGGCTTCAAATCCAGCCTCGGGTACGGTCAAATTACAAACGGTAGAGGTTGAGACAAACTCACCAATTGAAATTGTAAGATTTTAACGAGGTCGGCAGAATATTGCAGGCTTCAGTTGCTGGATATAGGCATCCCCAAAGACTTCCACAAAACTAATCCTGTGCTGCCCTCATCCATCATTTTCACCAACATTGAATCACCTGATTATCCGAAAAGGAAAATGTTTCCGTGCTTTGAAGATTACGTTAAATAGTATAGAATAGAAAACTCTTGGAAAAAAATGGAGAGACATTTATAAATACACAGAAATAAATAACAAAAGTACAACTGGCGGTCTTATCACTAAAAGTGATCTCTTCCAGACAACCTTTGAATGGAGAGGTCAATAAATTATAGTCATGTGAGATAGATGTACAACAACATGGTGAAACTGATGACTATGCGTTAATCTGCACAAACAATACAACAATCCAGTCATAGTTATATCTAGTTATAAACATACATACATACATATACTCACGGCTATAAATCCCTTAACGGGGTAGCCAGAGCTTTGGAATGAGAAATTCCTCAGCCACTTTTGGAAGTAGATTGGGGCAAAGATGGTAATAATAATTTTTTTTGGTGACGGGTCTCAACAGATGGATTTGTAGCCGTGAGTATATATATGTATGTATGTATGAATTATCATAGCATAGAGAGAAGCCGGTGCTAGCCCACACCAACGTGTCTTTCCTAAAGTCACATGTTTAGATAAGTTATCATGGTTTTCACAGTGGGGTATACCTTAGTGAGAAAACCCACGTGGCTAAGTTATACCCAGGTACCCAGAAAGGCAGAGCTTAAACGTGAGTGCTCTGTCCAAATGAAACAGAGGTACTTTGAAGACCTGGGCTGATTACGTATCTTTAGCGACCGCGATTGTGTCGCAAGTTGCAACTTGCAATATTATCGCTGTCAAAACTGTCAAATCATATACAAATTTATGACATTGACAGCGACAATCGTGCAACTTTCGACACAATCGTCAGTCACAAAAGATACGTAAT
This sequence comes from Bedellia somnulentella, assembly GCA_963576735.1. NCBI lineage: Eukaryota > Metazoa > Arthropoda > Insecta > Lepidoptera > Bedelliidae > Bedellia > Bedellia somnulentella. The sequence continues at coordinate 867,456 of OY755199.1, forward strand.
CAGGGGGCCGTATTTTCTTTATAACCTAGCGAAGTCCGGTTCCTAAAATTTTAGGACACGTTATATAAATGCATGCAAAACGTGGGTACTCTGAACATCAGGTGATAAAGTCACGTGATGTTCAGAAGTATTAGTACCTCTGCCAACCACTTCGGGGATATTCGGCGTGAACGTTTATGTTATGTTATATAAATGTAAAAGCTGTTAAAACTAATAATTGTCTGTATATTCTAGATCCCAAACCCTCCCGACATTTGTGAACTCTCGTTCGCCGCCGCGTGTGAGGATCAGCAACATCACGATGACGAGCGAGGATCTGTTGCAGCCGGGTCACGTGGTCAAGGAGAGATGGAAGGTACCGTACCGTACATAACTCAAAGTTTTTTTAAAGAAACCCCTACAGATACTTCTTTATTTTGAAATTTCGCATCATATTCTCTCTCTAAAATACGACATGATAGTCCAGTGGATAGAACACCCGCCCAAAAACACAAGGGCGTGAGTTACAATCCTGGGTCGGGCCTACACCAATTTGTCTTTTCTAAAGTCATATGTGTGGTTAATTTATCATGGGTGTTAACGGTGAGGGAAAACATCGTGAGGAAACCCACATGGCTGAGTTGTACTTAATCATGTGACAGTGTATTCGTACAAAACGGCGATAGGCCTGCCCCCTATCACGTGAGTACACTGTCTAAGCAAAACGTGGGTACCTTCTCTGGAGACTAGATGGCGCTGCGATGTGAGTTCAGAAGTATGGTACCTCTGCCAACCCCTTCGGGGATAACGGCGTGAACGTTATGTTATTCTCTGCCTAATTTATTTTTCTGGAACCTTTACCTCCATTTTATTACAAATAATTTTGTTCTTAAAAGTACTGTTTTTGATTCTTTTTCTATTTCTACCACAAAATTACGTCACATTTAGGAATTTTAATATGGGACACAACGGTAGTGCAAAATTCATATTTTTGGGACCCAACCGCAAATTTATTTATGGGAACAGGAAAGACGTACTGGACACTACACCCTGCTGTGTACCAACTTACAATTTGTATTTATTCTTCACTCATAAACATTTCGACACCGCGATGTACCATATGAGTGAGACGCTGCTATGTGCGAGTGAGTCCGCACATGACTCTCACACATTTTTATTCGTTACACTTCTAAACCTAGAAAATCATTTCGATACCGCGATGTTGGATTTTTTATGCCGTTGCTAGTGTGTGAATGAGTTCGCCGTCTAGAAATCGCCACACATTCAAGTGGGACCCACCCAATGGACATAAACGAAAAAAAAACTACGAAATACATACATATACTCACGGCTATAATTCCCTAGAAGGGGTAGCCAGAGCTAAGGAATTCCTCAGCCACTTTTGGAAGTTGATTGGGGAAAAGATGGTAAAATAAAGGTTTTTGGTGATGGGTCTCCAACTGCATCGCCCAAAAATTCAATAAAAAGCCCCAATACCCTTAGTCGTCTCTTACGACACCCGTGGGTAGAAAGGGGTAGCGACATTCTAAGCCGGCACTACACGGCTAAAACTTATTTCCTCAGCTAATAACCCTCTCAACCCACAGGTAGTAAAGAAAATAGGTGGTGGAGGTTTCGGCGAGATATACGAGGGTCTAGACCTGGTCACCCAGGAACAGGTCGCGCTGAAAGTGGAGTCAGCCCGTCAGCCCAAACAGGTGTTGAAAATGGAGGTAGCTGTGCTGAAGAAATTGCAGGGTATTTATCTATTTTATTAAGATTTTCAATTAGGATTGAATGGAGAATAGAGTCCAAGGTGTAGGAGTAAATTGGTGAAAGAGATCTATAGAGCCAATGTGGAAGGTAATGTTAGTAGAGGACGACATCGAAGGACACATTTGGATCAAATAGAAAATGTGCTCAAAAAGACAGGTGTCCGCAGTATGAAGAATAAAAGAGCATGTATGAAAAGATTGATGGATGTAAACGAAGCTAAAGAGGTTTGACAGGATCTTACTAAGTGGCGATCGATAGTCTCTGCCTACCCCAATGGGAACTAACGGCGTGAGAATATGTATGTATGTGAATTTGAATGAAGTAGAGCGGATGGTAAGATAGTGTGGTCGGTTTTCTGTTTACGCTAATAAGTAATAATGGCTTGAGTATATGTATGTAATAATCTGGTTATTCCGGGGACAAAAATAATATATGTTTTTTACACACTAATTACGAGAAATCGGAAAATATATTAAACTATGATATTATTTCCAAATTATTGAAATTGCAATAAAAAGCTGGGATTTCTAAATAATCAGCGAATCTGGTGACATCTCTGGCACTCATCTCACTTGTAACTATTTCTTCTCAAATGTTTTAAACCAACCGTTTTATTGTGCCGCCTTAGAATAGCACTACCCCATTTCTTCCGGTGGGTGTGAGTAAAAGACGACTAACGGTATTGGGGCTTTTAAGGGATTTTTGGGCGATGCGGTTGGAGACCCATCACCAACAACCTTTATTTTACCATCTTTTTCCCACGCAACTTCCAAAAGTGGCTAAGTAATTTCTAAATTCCCAGCTCTGGCTACCCCTTCTAGAGATTCATAGCCGTGAGTATATGTATGTATGTGTTTTAAATTAGGATTGAATGGAGAATGGAGTCAAAAGGCTGGTGGTTGAAGTGTCAAGAATAAAAAGTATATTAATGAGAATTTTGCTAGTATAGTACAAAGTGACGATCGATAGTATGTGCCTATTCTTGAGGGAATTAATGGCGTGAGTATATGTAACATAACATAACATAACATAAACGTTCACGCCGAATATCCCCGAAGGGGTTGGCAGAGGTACTAATACTTCTGAACATCACGTGACTTTGTCACCTGGTGTTCAGAGTACCCACGTTTTGCATGGACAGTGTACTCACGTGATAGGGGGCAGGCACTGACCTCCATTATACTATATAAGTACGCTGGACTAACGATACGTATCAAAATGACAGCTATTTACTGTGCCAATTTGAAGCGCCACAATGAAGGAACGAGGAACTAAATCTGACGTAAACTGCAAAATGGCCAGTGTTTTTTTTACCATAAAGCATAATATATCTATGGTTTTTAGAAACAATTATAAATCAATAGTGCTGTAAAGTTTCGTTTCGATAAAACTTAGCCTTTCCTTTAAGCAGAAACATTTTATCGATATATTTTATCTTACTGTCCCATCTCTTTTATTAGTTCCTTGTTCCTTCACTGCTGCCGTAAACGCCAAAATGGCGAAAATCAAATCGCCTCACTGTCACCCGGCCTATAATTAGTCCAGCGTACTTATATAGTATAATGGAGGTCAGTGGGGGCAGGCCTATCGCCGTTTTGTACGAATACACTGTCACGTGACTAAGTTCAACTCAGTCATGTGGGTTTCCTCACGATGTTTTCGATGTTGAGTATATGTGTGTATTATAAAAACTTATTTAAAAAGAAGCTTTGATTTTGTGGGAACAGTAAAGATATAATGGCCAGTACATCTTGCTTTGTTACGTATTTTGAAGTTATACTTAACATTGTTTGGTACCGCGATGTAGGAAATGAGAGAGACGCCGCTAGTTTGCAAATGAGTTCGTTAAAGAGCGCGTGAACTGACGCTTGATTTATGGCCTTAGGGGCTTTCAAATTGAATGTACAGAAAAATATTAAATAATTACATATACACTTACTTGAACTCACGACCACTATTCCTATTGGGGTAGGCGGACACTGTCGATCGCCACTTTGCACGATCTTGACAAATCTCTCTTGCTTCCCTAACCTTAATTGTTCTTCTTCTCACTTTGGACTCCCAAATTACATACACTCACGGCTATAAATCCCTTAAAGAGGCAACCAAAATATGAAACTCTGAAATTGGCTGAGCACTTTTGCTATATAATATATTAATTACATAAATAGTAAAACTTTAACATATATCCTTATCATCACATAAACTAACTTTCCCAGGCAAAGAGCATGTCTGCCGTTTCATCGGCTGCGGTAGAAATGCTCGTTTTAACTACGTCGTGATGCAGCTTCAAGGTCGGAACTTAGCTGAACTGAGGAGGGCACAGCCTAGAGGAGCTTTCTCGCTTTCTACTACATTAAGGTGAGTGAGGGGATTGAGGGGATGAATGATTTTGAGGGTTTTTTATGGTGGGGTAATTAGGGAAAGGCTAAGAGGAGAAGTTAAGGTGAAATAAAAACTGAGGCAATCAAGGGTATGGATGGTAATTTGTGATTGATGGTGATGGTAAGGTTATTGCAGATAGTAAGGGTCGAGAGGGTGGATGAAAATTGGTTGATAGGAGTTCATTTCATAGTAGTATAAGAGTGTTTCAACTACGTGGTGATGCAGCTTCAAGTTCGGAACTTAGCTGAATTGAGGAGGGTACAGCCTAGAGGAGCTTTCTCGCTTTCTCTTACATTAAGGCGAGGGAGCGGATTGAGGGGGTGAAGGATTTTGTTAGAGTTTTAGGGTGGGATCGATGGAATAGGATTGCTGGTGGTTATGTGGTTTTTGATGATGGAAAACATCGAGAGGGTGGGTGAATAATAAATGGGTTTTAGTCGATTTTATAGGAGAAGTTATTGGTATAATTTGAAAGGAATTAGTTAAAGGGATTAAGGGAGTGTACCTTGGGATAAATCAATCTATACTAATTTTTTTTAATTATAAAATCTTTAATAAGAACTAGATTTCAAATAAACATGTATACATGCTGCGACTGAAAGAATATGGACAACACTTAAATTATCATTCTTCTTTCTTAATTTCTAGTGTCACTGAAGTTTTTACCGGTGCCCATAATAAAGGTTCTACCTTATTAGGTATCGGATATAATATTTATTAAGAACTATTGCGAAATACTGCTCTGTTTTAATTTTTACTTTATTGTAAAGACTTATATTATTATTTTTGTTTTTTTTTTATTATTATGTATATGCGTAGAGTTATAATCTTACGTTTTCTTTCTCATTTCAGATTAGGACTTCAAATTCTTAAGGCAATAGATTCAATACATTCTGTCGGATTTCTACATCGTGATATTAAACCGGTAAGTTACTATTTCTAATTCCTCGGCTCTGGCTACCCCTACTAAAGATTTATAGCCGTGAGTATATGTATAATTGAGAAGCCTTTACCTCAAACACATAAACATCTTAACATTGACATTTATAATATAAATAGGATTATATTCCTTATTACAAGTCATTGTACTTTTGTATCGCCATTGTACCTTCTGTTAAATACATCCGAATATATTACATACATACATATACTCACGCTATAAATCTCTAGAAGGAATTAAAAAGTTCTCAGCCACTATTGGAAGTTGCGTGGGGAAAAGATACTGAAAATAAAAGTTGTTTCTGACATTAAAATTCAAAATTATCAAACAATAAAATTATTCAACAATCATAAATTGTATATGAAAATAATTAATTAATTACTTTCCGCTTTTGCTTATAAGTTGAACCATACACCAATGATGTCAAACGGGTCTCCGCGACACAGGTTCGCCTAGTGTGGTGCCCGAAATGAAGTTTATTCAAAGTCAAATAATTTTGAAATACCCGCGAATATTTTAATCATTAATGTTGTTTATAGATAATGGAGTCAAAATTCTCAATACATTGTATCTATTTAATAGATAAGCATGATTTATTGTGTTAAGTTGTGTCAATGTTTAAATATTATCGAATAAATAAATTTGATTTTTTTTTTAATTTTGATGGGTCTCGAACCGCATCGCCGAAAAATCCCCAATTCCGTTAGTCGCCTCTAACGTACACCCACCGGAAGAAATGGGGTAGCACTATTATATATTATATTAATTTTTTTTAGAGCAACTTCTCGATCGGGCGCCTGCCGGGCACGTGTCGCAAGGTGTACATGCTGGACTTCGGTCTGGCGCGCCAGTACACCACCAGCGCGGGGCTCGTGCGCCCGCCGCGCGCCGCCGCCGGCTTCAGAGGTGCGTGCATTACTACTTATATAGGGACTCCTTTATTTTAGTTATTTTATTTCGTTTGGAAGATTTACAGCTTTATATCCATTTAAAAAAAAAAAAACAAAATTATTACAAAAAGCCATTTGAAAAATCTTCACATTTACATATCTATATCATGAATATAAAAAGGTCCTAGACTTAACAAATAATAAATACATAGGTGAAATGTATTAATGTAAGTTAACATGAATATTGCTAATATGCCAAAAAAATCATAATCAAAACAAAGACTTAATTTAAAACTTACGCCATATACAGCCACATACAAAAAAAGAAAAAATACGTTAATATAAAAAAAAGAGTAAAATATATATTTTGAATAAGAAAAAAACAAAACAACGAAACTATTCACATCTTCACTGATTCAAAGAATTCGGTATGCAAAGTTTTACAAAAGTGGTGCTGATTGCGAAACCATTTCGAGATATTATGTTTTTAAACAATATTTTCTTGAAATTAAATCAAACAAAGCCAAGATGACCGTTATTTTGTCAAAAAACTGCAACAGTATTTGACCTTCAGTGTTATTTCAAAGACATTTGTTTTTGCAGTTCATTAATAAAATATCGAAAATTATAGGTTTCTTTAGTATATTATCGAAATAATTTCATTTGAGATCACAAAGTCGTGAAATGTAATGCAATTAGCAACATTTTTATTAAACATTTCGCTTTATTTGCATGTCGCTACGTGATATTTTCGATCGATGACGTCATTAAGTACAAAAATTGAACAATCTTTAAAAAATCATAACTTTACAATTACTCATTTTAAATGAAAAATATTCAAAAAACCATGTAATAATACGCGATTAAAATATCCGAAAGTCAAAAGTTGTTTTAATTAAAAATATTCAAATTAGTCTTTTATTTTCATGTTTGTTATCGAATAAAAATATTTAATAAATACCAAAAAAAAACTTTGCATACCGAATTGTTGGGCCAAGCTAGTTCTGATAGATTAATATTTACACGCCGCAAGGCAGAACAGGAAGAACATTTGTAAAAAAACCTACCACCGCATATACTCTTGTTTCTTGTAAATAAAGGATTTTTATTTTATTATTTTATCTTTATTATAGATCTCACGCTATTGCTAAACAAATCAACGTCATTCATGTTTATAAGCCTGGAAGCTCTTATCATGAAGCTTGTTGATAGCTTCATATTTAGGTTATTTAAAGAATCCATCCATCAATGGTCATTCCATTCATCCATCTGTAGTCTATCAATCCATCCATCCATCTATTGTCAATCTTTCCATCCATCCATGGTCAGTCAATGCATCTAGCTATGGTCATTCAATCAATCAATGGTCATTCGACCCGTCCATCAATGGCCATTCAATCCATCCTTCCATAGGCAATCAATCCATCAATCCCGGTGCGCTCGCCTAGAGCCGCCGCCGGCTTCAGATGTGGGTGCTATTACTACATATGTAGGGAATCATTTATTTGTTGATAACTTCATATTGAGACAATTTTCAAGGTAGGTAGTTTTTGAGTAATTTAAGTTGGTTAACACACTAGGAAATCCATCTGTCCATCAAATTTCGCTGTAAATTCTACTTCCAAGATATTAATGACATTTTCACAAAAAACTCAATCGGTCGCCTCCCGACTACATGTGATTATATATTAGATGGAAGGAAGTAATTTATTTAGCGTTCCTGTAAGTACATACATACATTCATATACTCACGGCTATATTTCCCTAGAAGGGGTAGCCAGAGCTAAGGAATTATAAATTCCTCAGCCACTTTTGGAAGTTGAGTGGGGAAAAGATGGTAAAAATAAAAGTTTTTGGTGATGGGTCTCCAACCGCAACGCCCAAAAATCCATATGTATCCTGTAAGTATCTTGAATAATTTCTGGTAGGTACATTATTAATTATTAGGTGGCTTCGTAGAAGGTACTTCTAATAGTGCAATAATGGGCATGCACTGATTATAAAGGTGAGTTCTTTAGTCTTGATTCTTTTAGGGTTTCAACTTTTGACATTTATCAAAACTTTCTATAAATATATTTAGGGATTGTAAAAGATTGTGATCTCCAACAAACATGATCACGACCCTTTCTGTTCTGCAGTTGATTTCAACCACGAGAGTAGTCATGGTTACTCCCCTGAAGTAATGGTGGTTTCTCTCCCAAACTATACATTTATATACTATTTACATTACAACTCACCATTATAATAATGATTACACTTGTGGAAACAGCAAAGATATACTGGCCAGTACACTGCTGTGTACCAACTTATAATTTGTATCTATGCTTAACTCGAAAAACACTTACATACCGCGATGTAGGATATGAGTGAGACGCTGCTATGTGCGAGTGAGTCCGCAGTAGTGTGCGCTCTAACATGACTCCCACACTCTCTATTCAAGGTACTGTCCGCTACGCCTCCATCAACGCCCACAAGAACAAAGAGATGGGTAGACACGACGATCTCTGGTCTCTCTTCTATATGCTGGTAGAATTTATCATTGGACAATTGCCTTGGAGGAAGATTAAGGATAAAGAACAGGTATGGTTTTCTGGTAATAACTGTATTTTGAAAATTAGCCATTTATGAAGTTTGTAACGTTTTTTGCATCTTGTGATAGAGGAAAACTTGTAAAGTTCTTAATAATTTTCGTATTCTGAAGCTCTGGCTACCCCTTTTAGGGATTGATAGCCATAAGTTTATGTTCGTATAATAATACATACATACATATACTCACGGCTATAAATCCCTAAAAGGGGTAGCCAGAGCTGAGAAATCAGAAATTTCTCAGCCACTTTTGGAAGTTGAGTGGGGAAAAGATGGTATAATAAAGGTTGTTGGTGATGGGTCTCCAACCGCATCGCCCAAAAATCACTTAAAAAGCCCCAATACCGTTAGTCGCCTCTTACGTACACCCACTGGAAGAAATGGGGTAGTGCTATTCTAAGCCGACACTACACAGCTATAATAATAGTATTCGGAAAGTATCATTATTGTGATCACAAATCTCTTGTTAAACCATGAAGAGAACTAAAATTTTTATGTCACTATATGTACACTATTTGTAAGATTTAACCCAGTTTGGAAGGATATTGCAGGCTTGAATCACCTGATTATCCGGAAATTAAGATGATTCCGTGCTTCGGAGGGCACGTTAAGCCGTCGGTCCCGGCTACTACTACGGTAGTAGTCGTTTGTCTGCCAACCCGCAATTGGCCAGCGTGGTGGACTAAGGCCAAATCGCCATATAGGGTAGGCTCGAGCCCCTTGGTGGGGACATATATGGGCTGTGAGAGAATATGTACCTCTTGTCGACCAACTTTCAAAGCGCCTAAGAGTTTTTGAATTCTGAAGTTCTGGTTACCCCTTTTTGCTATTATATGTGTTAATGTATTTTTTTGTTTTGCAAATAAAATATGTTTTAATATGCCATCCACCAGGTGGGCGTAATGAAAGAGAAATACGACCACCGTCTCCTACTGCGCCATCTGCCGGGCGAACTTCGCCAATTCCTAGAACACATACAGTCTCTGCAATACGGAGACGCGCCGGACTACGCGTTGCTGGTTTCCTTGTTGGAGAGGTGCTGCAAGAGGAGGGGGGTGAGGGAAAGTGATCCTTACGATTGGGAGAGGGATGCCGTAAGTATTTTTTATAAAATCTTGTAATATTCCGAGAAGAGGGTAGAGGTGTGAAAGTCTCATTAAAATTGGTCGAGCCGTTTCGGAGATGAATTAAAACGGAAAGTCAGTTTTTTCATAGTTTTTGTTGAAAACTACATTAAAAGTCGGCCAGCCGTTTCGGAGGTAAGACTGTTTTTTTTATTTATACGGGTAGATAGAAAGTAAGGGTTAATGACCCCTAAATTTAAAACTAAAAATGAGGGTAGAAACCAAGCCGCCAGTTCGTAAAACACATACAATCATTGCAATACGTTTTGAGGATGGATATGGACTGGTATTATTTCTTTTTGGCGAAAAATTGATAAAAGTCCCGTTAAAATCGGCGTAGATGTTACAGACATTAAATCGGACTGACAGACCAATTTGTGAGTGAAGTAAAATATTCTTGATAGAGATAGTCGAAAAACTAGTAGAACTCCTCGCCCCCGCTTTGCTCGTTAAATTTGGTCGGAAAAAAACAAAACGTAACTATATTTATGAAATATACTAAGCATCAAATAATTATTATTGAATTTGGTTGTTGGAGGGATTAGTAATATGCGGTTCAACAAAATGTTAAGGAAAGTTATTAATATTCCGATCTAGCCTTAATTGTTTCAATAAATGCGTAACTCTAGGTCGGATCGTAGACAAGGCAAACACAATTGCGATATAAGATTGAAAAGTATCTTAAAAATACTCACTACTATATTCTCACGCCGTTAGTTCCCATTGGGGTAGGCAGAGACTATCGATCGCCACTTCGTACGATCCTGGCAAACCTCTCTAGCTTCATTCACATCCATCAATATTTTCATATATGCTCCTTTGTTCTTCGTTCTTCGGACACCTGCATTTTTGAGCACATTTTATATTTGATCCAAATGTGTCCTCCGAGGTCGTCCTCTACTAACATTACCTTCCACATTGGCTCTATAGATCTCTTTCACCACTTTACTGCCATCCATCCTCTCTATATTCCCAAACCATCTCAACATTCCTTTTTCTATCTTTCTTACAATATCATTTTTACACCACACCTTTCACGAATCACTTCATTCCTCCCACGATCACATAACCTCATATTACAAACTTTTCTGAGGATTTTTTTTTCTCACTACTGTTTCTGCTGTTATTGCTTTAGACATGCATACTTATAGTAACACCTACATATCCCAAAAACGGGGAGGCAGAGCTTCAGAATAAGCAACTTTTGGAAGTCGTTTTAAGAACAAATCGTATAATAAATAATATTGTTGATGGGTCACTCCAATCGCATCGCCTTAGTCACTTATAAGGCCCCAATTACCCTTAGTTGCCTCAAACAGACATCTGGCATCTTTTAAAAAGGCAATTAAAGCAATGCTTTTAAAGAAATCTTACTACAGTGTTCAAGATTTTTTAAACGGCAAGGACCCAACGCGCACATGACCGTGTCCGTAAAGCTATAAATCTTCCCTCGTTATTCCCAGGAATAATTGTCTGGTGAGGATTTTTGTTCTCACGTTATGAGATTGGTTTTTTGTGATGGACAATTTATTTTATTATGTCAAACTAGCGTTTGGTTTTGTCGCATAGAAAATCTTTTATAAAGTAAAAACATGTTAATAAGCTGAAAAAAAATAAAAAGAGTTACTTTGTTGCTTCTTCTCTTTACGAACACCTTCCGAAGCAACGTACTAATGATAAATTTAAAAAAAATTACGTTCAAAAAATGTTAGTTTTTAACTTAATTTTTAAGAATAAACTTTTTGACTTTTTTGACAAACGACATCCGCGGTAAGAAATGGGTTATTGCTATTCTAAGCCGACACTATAAAGCACCTAAAAGTAATATATACATATTCCTACCCGGGAATTGAACCCTGTATTACAATTACTGATACAAGCGTATGTCACGCAGGTACTAATATCCGGTGACAATGATTCGTCCTCACAAGAAACAAAGTTCTGTAGCTCTGCCATAACTGTGTAGTGTCGGCTTAGAACAGCACTACTGTTCGTAAGAGGCAGCTAAGGGTATTGGGGCTTTTAAGTGATTTTTGGGCGATATGGTTGGAGACCCATCACCAAAAACCTTTGTTTTCAATGTTTTCCTCGCACTATTTCCAAATGCGAAGAATTTCTTGTTCCGAAGGTCTGGGTACTCCTTCTAGGGATTCATGGCCGTGAGTATATGTATGTATAATTTTATAATAATAATAATTAAATATTAGCGAAACCATTTCTTTAAATTATTGTATGAATTCTGTATATGTGTGTGCTAAATAAAAACATTCTTTTCTTTTCTATAAGGTAGTAAATCCCTAAAAGGGGTAGCCAGAGCTTTAGAATTAGTAACTTACCTCAGTCAGCCACTTTTACAAGGTAAGTGGGAAGAAGATTGCGTTAGGACTAGACTTAGTAAAAGTAAAAGACATTTATTTGGCAAATTAACACACACACACACACACAAACGTAAACAGAATGACACATAATAGAAAACACATTGAAAACACAAAGATAAAAAAATATATAGGAAAAACATTAATTAACATTGCCAAAAGGGTGTCGTCTCAGCATGTGTGCCTGGAACGGGACACAGACCGTTCCGAGACACGCTGGTTTTCAGCCGACACCGCCTAATTTAAACAAAACAAAAATATAATATAACAAGATAAAACAAACCTACACATTTTTATTTTATAACTAACAACGTTTCAACATACATACATACATATACTCACGGCTATATTTCCCTAGAAGTGGTAACCAGAGCTACGGAATTATAAATTCCTCAGCCACTTTTGGAAGTTAAGTGGGGAAAAGATTGTAAAAATAAAGGTTTTTGGTGATGGGTCTCCAATCGCATCGCCCAAAAATCCAATGAAAATCCCCAACACCCTTAGTCGCCTCTTACGACACCCGTGGGTAGAAAGGGGTAGCGACATTCTAAGCCGGCACTACACGGCATAACAACGTTTCAAATACTAACGAAATTTCAATAACTAACAATAAAATAAAAAAAACACTCATTATATCGTAAGTACATACCAATTAATAAATAAAGTAAAAATTAAACAAACAAACTTAGTGTAAACCAACGTAACTCAACTCTGATTTTCACGCCATATATTCCCGAAGGGGTTGATATAGGTACTTATACTCCTAAACATTACGTGACATTGTCACCTGGCTCCAATTTCACCACGAATACAATTGTCAGTGACATATGTCGAGCTACAATTGTCAAACAAATTGTGACATATTACAATTTTATAAAATATTTTCTATAGAAATGCTTACAAACTTGACAGGCATTTTGCTACAACTGTATGTATTACAATTGTGTTGCGAAACAGTAATAATTATTTTAGTCGACATATTTGTAGAATTGTCGTAGAATCTTGACATGAGATTGAGCACATGTCGGATTTGCGTGACAATTGTAGTATTTCGTTGTTGATACACGCGTATTTCAAAATGGCTCTCCATGCGATGGATGAATTTACAATTGTAGCACTTGTCGCGTTGGTATAATTGGAGCCTGGTGTTCAGAGTACCCACGTTTTGCTTGGACAGTGTACTCACGTGATAGGGGAAAGCCTATAACTTAGCCATGTGGGTTCCCTCACGATATTATTCCGTTATTCATTAACACAATGTCTCTCATTCCTTTTGCCAAGAAATAAAATAATATTGAAAGATGTATAGTGACTTCCTAACCAAAAACTGCAATGCACTTTAACTGTACTGACTGATACATCAAAGTTGTGGTTCTGGTATAAATGAAATAGGAACGAACATTAATATTATCTATAATTTAATATTACAACTCAGTAAGCTATCCTATCGTATTGCTGCGTAGTGTCGGCTTAGAATAGCACTACCCCATTTCTTCCGGTGGGTGTATGTAAGAGGCGACTAAGGGTATTGCGGCTTTAAAGGGATTATTGGGCGATTAGGTTGGAGACCCATCACCAACAATCTTTATTTTACCATCTTTTACCCACGCAACTTTCCAAAAGTGGCTGAGGAATTTCTAATTTATTAGGGGCTGTCCATTAATCACGTGATCTGTTTTTAGCACTTTTTGACCCCCCCCCCCCTCCCCCATTGGTGATACGTGGTGAGGCTTAAGACCACCCCCCCTCCCCTTTCTCAACATCACGTGTATTTTTAGTACCAACTTATTAAAATACAGGTATAAACTATAATCTTATTTTATGCTAAAATTAAGGACCATAATAAAAATGTGCCGCTTAATATTTGTTTCAAAATCGAAAAAATAAATACACGAGATATCTTACTACACCCCCCCTCCCCATTGTGTTATTTTCGTGATTTTTATCAAACCCCTCCCCCCCTTTCAAGCCTCACGTGATTAATGGACAGCCCCTTATCTCTGCGTATATGTAAGCTATCGCAATTTTCATTATATATTCGAAAGAAAAAAAACTTACGTTTAACATATAAAAACAAAACATATCTATTAGTGAAATCCACAGATATAATATTCCATTAAAGAGAACAACTTGAATCTTCAAAGTAACCTATCGATAAATTGAACAGTACTTCGTTCCACGGCACAGTGTTTTATAGGACCAAAAAAATTAACACCTTCAGGTTTTTACATAAATTGATTATTTATACCCTAAAAAAGGCAAGAGTTCAATTCCCAGGTCAACACAGGTCCAATGTAAAGTTTTTGAAATTTGCGTATGAAAAAATGAACAATTCAATTTTATAATAAGACGGTTCCATATCTGTGTGTGAGATATTTACCACTTGATAAGGAATTGTTAAAGGCATAATTTCACAATTTTAGTTTATCTGTAAATGTCCTAATTTCTGAAAAAAACATTTTATAAAATTATAATTATTATTATTAACGGCGATAGGCCTGCCCCCTATCACGTGAGTACACTGTCTAAGCAAAACGTGGGTACCTTCTCTGGACACTAGATGGCGCTGCCATGTGAGTTCAGAAGTATTGGTACCTCTGCCTACCCCTTCGGGGATAATCGGCGTGAACGATTATGTATATGTTATAATTATTATTATTTTTATCTATAAATCGCCAAAAGTGGTACCTAGATTTAGTATAGAAAGGTTCTGTAAGCCAAGTACTATCACCCATAAAAAAATCAGGTCACACTTTTGCGGTTTTAAGAAGTTATGATAGAATTAAGTTTTAGGTCAACCTTCATGATCTAGGGTTGTCACAAAGGTCAACTATTGGTAAATGAAAAAACCGGCACTTGTGTCTAATTGGGTCTTGGCCAGATCGGTTCATCCGTTCTCGAGTTATAAATAGCGTGACTAACACCACTTGCTTTTATATATATAGATAATCTAATTAATAAATATATTATATTAATTTTGTTTGATAACGGCTGATGTAAGAAGAAGTCACTTTTCTTTTACTGTTATTCCCTGGGATATTTTTTATACAAGTAAATACCAGTATTAGCTGTGTAATTTTTGAAATAATTAAGGTTTCTTCAATTACTGCTAGCCCCTTATGAAATTAATTTAGCGCGATGATATTTATGGTATACCAGCGGTGCACTATTATAATGTTTTTTATAAATGTAATCCATGAATTGTGCTTATATATAGCTTATGTAACGTCTAAACGATGTAGAATTTTTAGATTAGAACAATTTCAACTCCATACTAAACGTTAAACATAAACTCACAAAAAATCACAAATTAAAGTACATATGATTGTTCCAGCAAACTACGCCCGCTTCAAGAACTCGTACCTCTGTCCACCCCGCCGCCGAACATCTCTTACCGACGGATACTACTCAACCTGATAATGTAAGTCATAGTGATAAATAAGTGAATCTAATCTACGTATTAGTGTAGAAACATTTCTAGTGTACGTAAGAGGCTACTAACGGTATTGGGGGCTTTTAAGGGATTTTTGGGCGATGCGGTTGGAGACCCATCACCAACAACCTTTATATTTACCATCTTTTCCCCACTCTACTTTCCAAAAGTGGCCGAGGCCTAGTTCCTCAGCTCTGGCTACACCTTGTAGGGATTTACAGCCGTGAGTATATGTATGTATGTAATCAACCAAAAATGAAGACGAATCCCTCCCTATCTTCAAATATCTGGTAAAAAATCTTTACCTAGCTGATACATAGTAAGATGTTGCATATTTGTGTGTTTTTATTACATACATACATACATATACTCACGGCTATAAATCCCTAAAAGGGGTAGCCAGAGCTGAGTAATTAGAAATTTCTCAGCCACTTTTGGAAGTTGAGTGGGGAAAAGATGGTAGAATAAAGGTTGTTGGTGATGGGTCTCCAACCGCATCGCCCAAACATCCCTTAAAAAGCCGCAATACCGTAAGTCGCCTCTTACGATCACCCACGGGTAGAAATGAGGTAGTGCTATTCTAAGCAGACACTGATATTTATTATTTGTATGTATGTATTTTATAACTATATAACTCAGTAGAAATTTACGTATTTTTATTTGTGTAAACTATATTAGTGTTGATTATAAACTACTAGCTTTTTGCCCCGCGACTTCGTCCGCGTGGACTTCATTTTTTGCATCCAGTTTACATAATACCAAAATACCGAAACACTATCTCAACTTCTGTTTTTTATATTTATAATCCCGCGGGCATTGTAAATGACATAAAGGACATTGAGGCTTTTTAAGTGATTGTTGGGCGATGCAGTTTGTGACCCATCACTAACAACCTTTATTAACCTATCTTTTATCAATATATTTCCAAAATTGGATGAAGAATCTCCGAAGCTATGGCTACCCTTTTATGGAATTTATGGTTGTTAGCATATATTCATGAATGATTGATAGATGGATTTCATAAATTCAATCGCACCAAGTAATGTAAATGTAAAAAAACTCTATATTAACTTTCATTTGCTATATCAACCCGTTAGGGGTTGAGTTCCAAAAATTCCTTTTTAATTGTTCATAAGAATCATGAAACAAATATACCAAGTTTTTATGTTCAGAAATGAGAATATCTTTAGTAAGTACAGATACGGATAGTAGTTTGGCGCTGCGGCGACGGCCCGGTGCTGCCCCCTACACTGACCGTTGGTGATAGTGGGAGAGCTTGCAGCGATTGCTCGGCAATATAGGGATGATTAGTGGTGGATCTCCTTCCAAAATAATCGCTAAATTGAAGGGATAGTGCTTGTTATTATTATATATAGTGTTATTTTAAGCTAACAAAACATTTTTTTACAAAAAGATTGAATTACCTGAGATACGAACCCGGGACGATTGATTCATAATAGTTCTAATTAAATATTCATAGTAGTTAGTTATACCGCTACGCCACGGAGACGTTACCGGGGCGGTGTCAAATTTTTATTACGCTTTATTTCATATTAGTCTTACTATTGATAAACAAATTTGTCATTTAAATTGATGAAACCCCTTCATCTTTCCAAAATGAACATTAACAAAGTGTCTGATGTGAATTCCATCGATGATAAAAATAATCGCTGCAATATTTTGAGCCATATATGAGTTAAGGTTTTTTGATGTTCCTATGAGAACTCTTGCGGATTCCTTAGTTTCAAGGAATCGTCGTCGTTTCATTTAGCTTCTAAATTTACATGTTAATATTCGTTTGCAATATAAGTAGATGTAAAAAAAAGTATACGATAAAAAAATAGTACATTATCCCTCGGGAGTTCCTTATTTTCGGGGATCCATTACCGTACCATTAAGCTTCTAAATTTTGATTTTTATATTAGTTTACAATATTTTACGTTGTTTTAAACGATGCACATGCACAGCGCCATCTCCAATGCATTTAGTAAGCAAACAATATTTTTGATTTCCCATGGGAACATATTTTTTCCGGGATAAAAAGTACCCTATTATTTAATTTAGACTACTAACTACACGTCTGAAAAATTTCAAAGCAATCGGTTCAGTATTTACGGCGTGAAAGCGGAACAAACAAACAAACAAACTCACTTTCCCATTTATAATATTAGTATGGATTTATAATTAATTAATTGTTCACTAGAAATAAGTTGCCACTCCCATTTCAATATGTCTAGTACATTTTTTTTTTTTAAATAATTTATTCATTATAAAGAAAAAATACATTATACAATGATTATATCGTGGTCACTGAATCCTCTTCTAAGGTTTAATTGTGACCACCGTCCCCCACTCTTACATTGTAAATCACAGTTGATTGTATAACGTCTTAGTGACGTTCTCTATTTAAGAAACATTATTATAAATATAATTTACTTATAAATTTATATACAATGCTGACTGACCATCGTAACATGGCCCAATTTCACACGCCGCGGATGATACCCGCGCGACAGATGAGGCAAGAATTTTATAAGAGTTCATGGCTCACCTGCCCCACCGGCACCCTCCGCCACCTGTGAAATCAGCCCTGTTTTACATTGTTGTTGGAAATATCTTTTTAATATAGTTTTACATTTGTGGTTGTCCACGCGCAGTGAATCAATGACCTACCGTTTTTATTAACGTACTGATCTCACTATTCAAAGATTGTCTGAAAGAGATTGCTTTAAGCAATAAGACCGCCAATTGTACTGCTAGTTAATAATAATATGTATAAAATGTTTCTTTTTGTGATGTACAATAAAGAATTTTCTATTCTTTTCTATGATTTAAATCATTTTTATTATTTACTCAACGTTAATTATACTAAAATTTAATTTTCTCTAGCTGTTTTGTAGAGAGATAAAAACGACAATTCTTCACCACATTATCTTATAAATATGACTTATAAATATATAAAAAAATATAATGTAATGTAAATTGTAGAGAGATAAAAACGACAATTCTTCACCACATTATCTTATAATTATATAAAAAAATATAATATTGTATTACATTTCCAATTTAAAATATTTTCTATACGAACTTATCAATGCCAATTTTACTTAAGCAAACACTAAGGTATCCCTTCCTACTTAATGTGTATCTTATTTTCGAATATATTTATTTATATATATTCATGTTTCATAAATTTAGTGGAAATATTTTTCATAACCAAAGTATTATTTTTATCAGACCCGCCGTCGCCTAGAAACGGAGGTAACGACAGCTGTCGCGACAGACACACAGACAAACTTGCTGAAAGACAAGACGCAAGACAAGAAAACAGCCTCGCCTAGACATGTGGTGAGGGCGCAAGTTAATGGAGTGGTGAGTTTTACAAGGGAATTAATATAAAATATGATTTACAAAAACACACTATACTCTCTTAATTAGAAAGTCCAAAAGTACTTGTGTATAGCAAGCACGAGCGCTATTTTATCGACACGATAACGGTTAGAATGAGATGGCAGTATACGATACTAAGTAAGTGCGTCAGAGATGGCTGCTTTATCCCACGCGATAACTAGTTTAAACACGGCTCGTGCTTGCCCTTCTGGAAAGTTTAGTCAGGAAAATAATGGTAAATAATAATGGTTGGTGATATGTCTCCAGCTAGATACATCTTTGTTTCATATTGTCTCTAATACCTTTAAGACACTACCCTTGCTGTGTAGTGTCGGCTAAGAATAACACTTCCCCATTTCTTCCGGTGGGTGTACGTAAGAGGCGACTAACGGTATTGGCGCTTTAAAGGGATTTTGGGCGATGCGGTTGGAGACCCATCACCAATAACCTTTATTTTGCCATCTTTTCCCCACTCAACTTTCCAAAAGTGGCTGAGGAACTTCTAGTTCCTTAGCTCTGACTACCCCTTCTAGGGATTTATAGCCGTGAGTATATGTATGTATGTACCTTTAAGAGTATGTGTAAGTATGAGTAAGAGTTTAACTGAGATTGATGAATTAGTTCTCGCACAAAAACGGAACAAACATACTAACATTCGCATATACAGTATTTAACATAACATAACATAAACATAAACGTTCACGCCGTTTATCCCCGAAGGGGATGGCAGAGGTACCAATACTCCTGAACTCACATGGCAAGCGCCATCTGGTTTCCAGAGAAGGTACCCACGTTTTGCTTAGACAGTGTACTCACGTGATAGGGGGCAGGCCTATCGCCGTTTTGTATGAATACACTGTCACATGACTAAGTATAACTCAGCCATGTGGGTTTCCTCACGATGTTTTCCCTCACCGTTACAGTATTTATTATATTATATAATCCATTTCTTGGGGCTAACTCAACAAAAATCCTTTACACTGACATAAAAATATTATCAATAATATATTTTTTAATTCCAGTCTGCGCCCACAGAAAAAGTCCCGGACAAAGAAAATGATCCAAAGGTGACGCCAGCGCCATCTCCCGACAGACACGCGAAGGTAACACTAGTTTATAGATCAGGCAGACTTGTCGGCATTGTTGAAAGATTCGGTAGGGGTAGGCAGCAGGTAGCTATATCTAGTAGATTTGAGTAAAACAAATTGATTTTATTAGTAGTAAATTATAATATGAAGAATTGGATATTATAGGATATTTTTTTTATTTACTTAACTGATTTTGAAATGAACTACTCGTGTGTGACACATATATAAATAATCACATAAAATTAAATGACTATCATGTTAATAAAAAATCGACACTAAAATATACTTATAATTGGTTCCAAATCTAAGATTAAATGCTATAATAGTATAGATGTTCACTAATGAGAAAATGATTTTTTTCTCATAAAAAATATAAGATTTCAAGAAGTGTTCAATAGAACATACATACATACATATACTCACGACTATAAATCCCTAGTAGGGGTAGCCAGAGCTAAGGAATCAGAAATCCTCAGCCACTTTTGGAAGTTGCGTGGGGAAAAGATGGTAAAATAAAGTTTGTTGGTGATGGGTCTCCAACCGCATCGCCCAAAAATCCCTTAAAAGCCCCAATACCGTTAGTCGCCTCTTACGCACACCCACCGGAAGAAACGGGGTAGTGTTATTCTAAGCCGACACTACACAGCAAATAGAACATTAGGGTTATTAAAGATATAAATGTAGAAAGACACTTACAGATCATCTAGTCGACATTGTTGAAAGATTCGGTAGGGGTAGGCAGCAGGTAGCTATATCTAGTAGATAAATTAAGGATTGAATTGAATAAGAAAATATGGTATTTAATGAGGAATCAATATGAAATTAAGAGTTGATAAAAGAAGAATTGAATTAAAAAGGATAGTATTTAACAAAAAAAAACTCGATTTATAGTTTTGGTGTTCATGAATGAGAGTGAGGTCATAAATTATTTCTCATGTACAAAATTATTTTGAATGAGTAGACAATTTATTTATGTATTTAAATCAGGGATGAAAATTTAAAAAAGTTTTTGTAATCGTACTTACTTAAGTTATTAGCAAAAACATATTTTACATATAAATTATCCCACAGAATGCAACACGCTGTCACTTGTCAGTAAATTATGTCATTTTCTGTCATTTTTATCTATGCTTAACTCGAAAAACATTTACACTCCGCGATGTAGGATATGAGTGAGACGCTGCTATGTGCGAGTGAGTCCGCATTAGTGTGCGCTCTAACATTGCTCCCACATATGTATGTATAAGAATAATAAATAATAATACAGGAATCATCATCGGTACCTGCCAATATTTTCATTTAACCATGGTTATGAATTACAGGATGCTGACATTTTAGGGAAGTAAATTGATATTTAAATTGAAAATGAGACACTTAATATGTGTTTTTTTTTTATGTGTGATCCTTATGTGAATTTTGAGTTTGTATTTATTTTATGCATATAATTACTTATTTTGTTAGGTAAAGATAGTAACAGAGGCAGCCAGAACTTTAGGATTTGAGAACCCTCAGCCACTTTTGGAACTTAGGTGAGGATAGTTCTTAAAATAAAGGGTTTTGTTGATGGGGTCTCCAGTCACATCGCCCAACAAATTACATAATATAACATAAAGGTTCACGCCGAATATCCCCGAAGGGGTTGGCAGAGGTACTAATACTTCTGAACATCACGTGACTTTGTCACCTGGTGTTCAGAGTACCCACGTTTTGCATGGACAGTGTACTCACGTGATAGGGGGCAGGCCTATCGCCGTTTTGTACGAATACACTGTCACATGACTAAGTACAACTCAGCCATGTGGGTTTCCTCACGATGTTTTCCCTCACCGTTAACAACCATGATAAATTAACCACACATATGTCTTTAGAAAAGACAAATTGGTTTAGGCCCGACCCGGGATTTGAACACTAGTCGCTTGCACGATAACCGGTGTTCTACCCATTGAGCTATCACGTCGCCCAACAAATTACCTTCTGAAAAAGATCTGGCCATCACATTTTAGGATATATAGCCGTTAGTATACATATTTATGTATAGAGATTGAACTAGACAAAAATTATTGCAATACTCGTTTTGGGTGAACATTTTTGAAGTGTGTTGTACCTTATGTTGTCTTGGATTTGATTCTGTATTTAATCTTTGTCTGCCCTGTTTGGTGCCCTGTTCGCATTAATTTTAAGTTATTAACCAGATCCGGGTAAAATATAATTACACCACTGATTCCAATTGACTGCCATACATAAACCACAAAACACTAATTTTACAGGGTATGAAACTCCTCTGCCCGTTACCTTAACTTAAAATGATGAATTTGTATGTAACAATTATTTTAAAGAATCTTGTATTTATATTTCTGCTAACCCCCCCCCCCCCTCTCATTCGTTAAAAAAAACGATGTCTTCTCATTGTGTTATCCTACTAAATGTTCCTCTAAATGTAAGTTTGGCATTAACCATTTTTATATTATGTGTAGAAGATTTCATTTAACATTTTAAATGTTAGGGTCTAATTGAGTCAATAATTTCTTAAGGTATTTATTTAGCTACATTTAAATAAAAGTCTACTATCACGGTAGTAGTCGTTAGTCTGCCAACCCGCAATTGGCCAGCGTGGTGGACTATGGCCAAATCGCCCTCTATAGGGTAGGCTCGAGCCCCTTTGATGGGGACGTATATGGGCTGTGAGAAGTGAGGAGAAATAAAAGGGAGAGATGATTATTTTATCAATGATGTTCTTGTCCACAATAAATTAATGGCATGAGTATAAGTATACGCGCGTACATAAGATTTATACTTTCCTCCGTGCAGCAAATAAAAATGTTTCTTAAGTATCTGTATGAATGTATACATATATATATATATATATATACATTCATATATATATATATATATATATAATTATATTTACCCATACAGGAATCCTCATCGGTACCTGCCAATTCTCGTCCGGAAAGACAGAGTGTTCCACCATGCAAGACAAGACCTACGGCAGCAGGTAACTATACATATAATTTATTACTATTTATTTAATATATAAATAATATATTTGATATATAATATATCATAATCATCAGCCAAAAGACGTCCATTGTTAATTTTCAAATGTAATTCACAGAATTTAGTTTGTAACATAAATTATAATCAAATTAGAGGAACTAATTTTCAAGTCGAAATTAATTATTTTTGTTTTAATGAATACATTTTTATTGTGATTGCCCTTTCATTAATTTTGCGTAAACTGTTTTCTTTGCTCAGTTTTATGTTAGCGATGCAATCTAGTAGTTTAAAGTCAATAATTGTTTTGAATTTTGGGACCTCCTGTTTATAAAACTTTTCAAACACCACCCATTCATTTTTTAACTTCTATTTTATCTTATAATACTTGCTGTACACAGCAATAGTGTCGGCATAGAATAACACTACCCCATATCTTCCGGTGGGTGTACGTAAGAGGCGACTAACGGATTTGGAGCTTTTAAGGGATTTTTGGGCGATGTGGTTGGAGACCCATCACCGAAAACCTTTATTTTACCAACTTTTCCCCACTAAAATTTCCAAACGTGGCTGAGGAATTTCCAATTCCTTAGCTCTGGCTACCCCTTCTAGGGATTTATAGCCGTGAGCATATGTATGTATGTATGTATTTAATCTTATCCAATGTATATTATATAGTTTTCTTTAAAAAATAAATATATTTTGTAGGCGCCCCCACATTAGCTCGTCTACGAGTGGTAACAGCGCCCCCTACCTGTGTACAAGATTTAGCTGCCGCTGCCAATGCCGGTAAGGAAATAATATTATACTATTATTGGAATGCAATGTTTCATGTATTGAAATATTAAAGGTGAATTTGTTTTTTTTTTTGTTTTTAAGCTATTGAGAGTTTATGGTTTAAGGACTCGGCCTATAAGACTAGTCTTACGACTAACCGTAAGTCGTCTAAAGTATGGTGAATGTTTATTACATACATACATACATATACTAACGGCTATAAATCCCTAGAAGGGGTAGCCAGAGCTAAGGAATTCGAAATTCCTCAGCCACGTTTGGAAAGTTGAGTGGGGAAAAGATGGTAAAATAAAGGTTGTTGGTGATGGGTCTCCAACCGCATCGCCCAAAAATCCCTTAATAGTCCCAATACCATTAGTCGCCTCTTACGTACACCCACCGGAAGAAATGGGGTAGTGCTATTGTAAGCCGACACTACACAGCAATATTTATTAAAGGTCTTCAAAGTCTTACTCTCCCATCACTACGTTGATGTAACCGTATTTGTACTAATTCTTCCTAGAAAGAATCCATTAAAGGGTTTTGTTGTATGAAAAGATCGATGGCTGTTAATGCAGCTAGAAAGGATTGTCAGGATCGTACAAAGTGGCGATCGATAGTCTCTGCCTACTTCAATGGGAACTAACGGCATTATATATGTGATGTGATGCATGTATGTATGTGAATTATAATTATATCATGTTAAATAAATTTCAGGTGAGGCAGTCAGTCCCAGATTGGTGGCCGATGTAGACAGCGTGCATTCTGATACGCATTTCAAACGAGGTATGTTGTATGTATGCTTTATTTATTACTAGCTTTCCGCTCACGGCTTCGCCCGCGTTGAATTTGGTTATATTGCGGTATAAATCACAACTATAAGAAAACTTCTCATTTTCACGATTTCCCTCGAGAATATATTTTTTCCCAGGATAATAAGTACCCTATTATTTAATCCGAACTTCTAACTATACGTATGTAAAATTTCAAAGCAATCGGTTCCGTAGTAACGGCGTGAAAGCGGAACAAACAAACAAACTCAAATGTATGTATGTATCTTATTATAAACAAGAAATATTTCTTTCACTGTAATGAATAGGCATCTAAACATCTCAATTAATTGTAAAAATTCCTTCATCTATCAGGCTATATATTATCACGCTAAATTTTATAAAAGGTTTATTTTAATGTGATAAAGGATAATTAATGATTGAAACCAGCCAATTCAGCCATGGGATTAACATACATACATATACTCACGACTATAAGTCCCTAGAAGGTGTAGCCAGAGCTTCAGAGCTTGAAACTCCTCAGCCACTTTTGGAAGTTGATAGAGGACAAGATAGTAAATGAAGGTTGTTGGTGATGGGTCTCCAACCGCATCGCCCAAAAATGGGATATATCCATAAATTCTTCTAGGGATTTGTATGTAAGTAAGTAAGTAAAATGTTTATTTGGTATTAAAAACAAAATTACAAATAGTATTTAACAATTAGATACAACATTTAATGATACCAAAAAGGTCTTGGCTCAGCATATGTGTATGTATGCTTTCCCTCACCTTTACCAATTTGAATAACCCACGATAATAAATTAAATTTTGTTTCAGGAAACCGCCGCGCAAGAAACCGCGCAGACCAAAGCTTCACTCAATTCGCTGTAATGGATGATGAGAATGTATCCGCTTTGCAACAGGTAATATATTTTATGATGCTGTGTAGTGTCGGCCTAGAATAGCACTACCCCATTTCTTCCGGTAGGTGTATGTAAGAGGCGACTAACGGTATTGGGGCGTTTAAGGGATTTTTAGGCGATGCGGAAATAAAGGTTGTTGGTGATGGGTCTCCAAAGACCCATCACCAACAACCTTTATTTCACCATCTTTTCCCCACTTAACTTTCCAAAAGAGGCTGAAGAATTTCTAATTCTTCAGCTCTGGCTACCCCATCTAGGGATTTATAGCCGTGAGTATAAGTATGTATGTATGTAATATATTTTATATATTATGTAAACCGGTGGCTTTGCTTGAGTATTAAGAGTGAAAAAGAAATACTCATTAGAAAAAATGCCTATTTGTGAGTAAAACAGACAGACGAAGATAAACATAAATTTCTGTTTAGCTACATGAACCGTGTATACATTAATATCAGTTATTTTAATATTATAAACGACTCACGAAATATTCGAAGGGGGTTACTACGAGTATGTGTGCTAAAATAAAAATTATTCTTATTACTTATGTAGTCATACATACATATACTCACGGCTATAAATCCCTAGATGGGGTAGCTAGAGCTAAGGAATTAGAAATTCCTTAGCCACTTACGAAAGTTAAGTGGGGAAAAGATGGTAATAATAAATGTTTTTGGAGAGAAAATGTAGAGAAAACACCTATTCTATAATATCACATATATTTTAATATACCTATCACCAACGATACATTATTTCTACCATCTTGTCTCCTATCAACTTCCAAAAGTGGCTGAGGAGTTTCTAGCTCTGAAGCTCTGGCTACCCCTTTTTTGGGTTTATGGCCGTGTGTATATGTATGTATGCATATTAATAAAACTTTTATATGAGAGTATACATGTGTGGGAACAGCAAAAATATACTGGCCAGTACACCCTGCTGTGTACCAACTTAAAATTTGTATCTATGCTTAACTCAAAAAACATTTACATACCGCGATGTAGGATATGAGTGAGACGCTGCTATGTGCGAGTGAGTCCGCAGTAGTGTGCGCTCTAACATGACTCCCACACACCTATTCTGAAATACCACATACATTTTCATTTTGTTAATATTTCAGGTGACGAAAGGAGGCGCTCTGACCCTGGTTTCGTTGTGGAAGTCACAATTCGATGACTCCGAAGAAACTACGGATAATGAGTGGAAACAAGAACAATTACAGGTGAATATATAGCTATTATGTTCTATAATTAAATTATTGTTAATGTGGAGACAAAGACAGTAAAAATAATCACAAACCAATCTACAGTAGATTTTATTAAAATTATTCTAAAAGTTTAAAAATACTAAACTTGTGTAATCTTTGCGATAATAACGTTACTAGTTATAAAAATAAACATTAAATAATTAAAGTTATTATACAAACGTACAATAGTATGAAATCTTATTGTAGGTTCTTTTTATAACCGTAGGGTATTGTTCCGCCCGGCTTAGCACGGATGGTGTTATATATTTTTTACTGCCTACCCCCAACGAGATTTAGCGTGATGATATATATCCTATGTCCTTTTCCTGGTTCTAAGCTACCTCACCACCAATTTTGAGCCAGATCGGTTCATCCGTTCTCGAGTTATAAATAGTGTAACTAACATCACTTTCTTTTATATATATAGATTAATGTGAGGCATATTACAAGGGAGTACGTATGAGCCCTATTTTGTTCTTAATATTATTAATCACAAATTTGGTTTGACATTAATAATAATTTATTTGCACCCGCTAATGTGGACCAGTACAAATACCTCTTTTATCTTTAGGGTAACCAAGTTTTATGCAATTTTTCGCCTAACTAAGTAGAAGTTATTTTAACGTTAACTACGCTAAGTTGTCAGTGTATTACTATAATAACTTTATATGTAATATATGTATTAATAATGAAATAATTATCTACTTTTAGCAATCGCCAGAACACCGTACTAACCGCGGCGTGGTCAGCCATAGCTCGGCTTTGAAAACTCAACTTAGCAAACACACGACTGAAAAACAGGTAAGAATAATCAGTGAGGATTTGACACAGTATTATAAAATGCCTACTTATTTAGTCAGAAAGAAAATGGTCAGAATTTTTGATAGCATAAAAAATGTAGAATAATTCTTATTAAAACTGGTCTGCTGGATCATGTGCTATTTAATTATGGGAACTAATTTTTTGAGCTGTTATTTAAAAATTCGAGATGTTATTATGATTAGTTGAAAAACATATTGAGCAGTTATTTAATTCAATGGCGGTTGAATAATTATTGCGACAGTAAAACAAAGACAGTAATAAAAAATATATCAGAGGTTATTTTATCATACAATGTCAATTCTAAAAATAATTGAGTAGTCCAATAATTAAATTAATTAATTACACACTTGGACCAAATTGAAAGTGTGCTCAAAAAGGCAGGCGTCCGAAGTATGAAGAATAAAAGAGCATGTATGAAAAGATTGATGGATGTAGACGAAGCAAGAGAGGTTTGCCAGGATCGTACGAAGTGGCGATCGATAGTCTCTGCCTACCCCAATGGGAATTAACGGCGTGAGTATATGTATGTATGTATGTAATAATTAAATGAGCGCTAAAAATTATGGAATGAGCGGTTCGATAAATAGTTCGGCAGATCATAAAAAGCGGCGACACCCGGACTCAAATTCATATTATTATTATTTAGTTAGGTTAGGTTAGATTATGTATAAAACGAGCACCTAAATGCATGCCTATATGCGTACTTGCTTGCTTGCAATTTATTACTGCCCACGCGTAACCGCTCGTTCAATATTTTTTACCGCTCATTTAATTATTTTCCTACTCCTATATTACATATTCACTGATCCATTTCTTTATTTTTTATTGCTCATTTTTGTTTACTTTGCTGCTTAGTTTTAACTGCTGAATTAGTTATTAAACGTGCCATTTATAATTTTTAACTTACCAAAACTGCTATATATAACTGCCTCTTTAAATCAGTGCCTTTATTCATCAAGTATTTATTATTAAGGGCGTCCCCGGAAAAATAGGTTGATATTGATTGTTTGGAAACTCTATAAAGTCTGATTTGATGATATTGATATGACATGAATAAAATATATGTTGGTGATTAGTTCATGGTGTTAAAATTTGATGTTTAACATTTTAATAATTTGTTGAAAAGTATGATGAAAAAAATTGAATTGGAACATGCTTTGTTTTCATAAAAACCGTATAGGCTCCACTGGAATAACATACATGTGAACTCATTATGTGTCTATATACGCGTAGCTTTAAGATCTGTAACTTTGATGTTTTACTTTTCATTTAAACATTATAGTTATTCAATAAAACCAAATAAACTAAATTTATCCTGCGCGCGCGTTTTTTCCGTCCCTGTCACTCTCAGTAAATTTGACGTAAGAGTGAGCGCAATAGCTGCAAAATGCGGGGAGGCCCTTAATTTTTTTGGTTAACAGTGATGGAAAGCATTGTGGGAAACTGTCATTGCTGTGTGTGTTGTGTTTGGTTATTATTTTGTAGTAATAAAATAATATTTCGTTTTTAATATTTTTATACAAATGAAGTTTTTTGTTTTATTTATGGTAGCTAAAAAACTTTGCCCAGCAGTGGGGCACTGTAGTCAAGGATACATGAAAAAGAAACTTTAATTGATATTCATACGCAAAATTGCTGCTACTATTAATTTATTGCGATTGTATTTGTGAGCCGTGAGGATATGTATGTATGTATGCGTATCTTTCTGTTAATGTTTTAAAAACAATATCGTTTAAATATTTTATACTATTATAAATTTTGCTCTGTTTTTTTAACTTGATTCTGGATACGATTTTTGAGCCTACTCGCCCAATTTTTTTACTTTTATATCTAGTCTCGATTCTGGATACAACGTTTGAGCCAATTCACCCAAAGTTTTTTACTTTTATATCTAGTCTCGATTCTGGATACAACTTTAGAGCCAACTCGCCTAAAGTTTTTTACTTTTTTAATTAGTTTCGATTCTGGATTCAACTTTTGAGCCAACTCGTCCAAAAATATTTTTTTTATCTTTTCCAGCCGCCGCCCCCTCAACCCCCTCTCCCGCGCCCGCTCACCATGCCCACGTCCCCGCGCCGCGCCCCCACCATCCACATCCCGGGCATACAGCTGTACGCCGGACAACGGAACAAGTTACCACGGAGCTGGAGTGAGCCGGCTATGGGTGAGTGTAGCTCTTATAGAGGCTTAGAATAACACTACCACATTTCATCCCCCGGGGTTTGCGAGGAGTAGAAAAGTTTCGAAACTTAATTAGTATTTTTTGTGGATTGCTTATCTTCATCGTATCTTTCACCCTTTAAAAGGCAAGGTTTGATAAAAAAATCATTGTGTTTCACTTCTATTTGAAGCTAGGTAAGGTTGAAATTATGGTAGTTGCTATATCGCCACTGCCTTATACAATGTTAAGCGATAAAAAAATTTGCTATAATCAAGTTGGATTAAAATGACCTCTGTAACAACCCCATTTTAACCTGTTGCCCCCAATCGTTACACTCTGTATATTGTTTATGAGAAACCAATGAAATATTTCTAACTTAACCTATAGTTTTTTAGAAACCAATCTATTTTAACCAATTAAGAAAAGTTTTAGCAGTTAAATCCGCGGCCTTAAAGCCCGAAGTCCGAAGTCGAAAAAAAAACTTCTCTTAATTGATTAATGATACATACATACATATTCTCACGCCGTTAGTTCCCATTGGGGTAGGCAGAGACTATCGATCGCCACTTTGTACGATCCTGGCAAACCTCTCTGGCTTCGTTTACATCCATCAATCTTTTCATACATGCTCTTTTATTCTTCATACTGCGGACACCTGCCTTTTTGAGCACATTTTCTATTTGATCCAAATGTGTCCTCCGAGGTCGTCCTCTACTAACATTACCTTCCACATTGGCTCTATAAGAAAGAAAAGAATGTTTTTATTTAGCACACATATACAGAATTCATACAATAATTTAAAGAAATGGTTTCGCTAAATTGGGCCCACAATCAGTAATTTCTGATTTGTGTATAAGTATACACAAAATCAGAACTGGTTTTCATTATGAGCCCTACATGGTGATGACAGTACGTCAGCAGCTATTTATATAAACTTGGAAAATTAAAAACAAGTTAGAACAACCAAACAAACAAACATATTTTCACTTATTTCTGAGTCAATAATTATCAAAATTTTGAATAAAAAATAAAAAATAAAAAACCCTACTAAGATTTAGGTCAGATAAATCCATTAACTATAATATATTATATATATGTAATATATATAATTTCGAAAATTAAAATAAGTATGAGTAAATAGTCAATAAATAATGTAATAATTATATAAATTGTACATACATACCATATATATATATAAATAACACTATTATATGCAATACTCGACTACAAGTTTTGGCCGCCATTTAATTGTATGTTTAATAAATATTGCTTTAATTTAAGTTTAAACCTGTTAACGCTCATTATACTTCTTAGTGGTGGAGGGATGTTGTTCCAGCATTTTGTGGCGGCGTACTTAAAACTTCCACGAAATGCAGAACTGCGATGTCGGGGAACTTCCAGGACATTAGACGCAGCTCGCGTGTGGTATTTATTACTTTCACCAAGCCATTTTAGTTTGCGGTGTAGGTAACTTGGTTCCCCAACCTTCACCAGTCCAAACAGCAGCGTAGCCAAGTGCAGCCTTCGACGTGAGTCCATTTTTAATAGTCTGCTCTTGTTCAAGAATGGCGTGACGTGTGATCTAGGGGGAATATTAAAACAGAAACGCGCACACGCATTTTGCACTCTCTGCAACTGTTTTGAAGAGGTGGAAAGGAGTCTAGGACCAGTAACGGCATCACCATAATTTAATTTTGACAAAATTAATGACTCACACAAACTGATCCGGAGTTCCTCGCTAAGAAATTCACGTATTTTGTATAAAATTTTCAATCTGTAAAAACAATTA
The DNA here is from genome assembly GCA_963576735.1 of Bedellia somnulentella. Taxonomy (NCBI): domain Eukaryota; kingdom Metazoa; phylum Arthropoda; class Insecta; order Lepidoptera; family Bedelliidae; genus Bedellia; species Bedellia somnulentella. Next base: position 898,897 of record OY755199.1, read on the forward strand.
GTAACTAGTTGTAAGACATGTTTTTCAAACCTAAGGTTGCAATCCATTAAAATACCCAGATTACGAGCCATATCTCTATATATCTCTTTCACCAATTTACTGTCATCCATCCTCTCTATGTGCCCAAACCATCTCAACATTCCTTTTTCTATCTTTCTTACAATATCATCTTTTACACCACACCTTTCACGAATCACGTCATTCCTCACACGATCACATAACCTTACATTACACACTTTTCTGAGGGATCTCATTTCTACTGCATTCACTCTACTTTCATGCTTCTTCTGCCACACCCAACATTCACTGCCATACATAAGCGTAGGAATGAGGACAGCATCATGCACAGCCATTCGGGCCTTTTCAGACACCGACTGACTAGACATTAGACTATCCAGTGCTCCATTTACCGCATTACCCTTTTTGACTCTTCTCTCGATATCTTCATCACACTTTCCATCCCTAGTAAACAAACTTCCCAAATATACAAACTCTTTCACTTGTTCCACTTTCTTACCATTAATCTCAATCACGCATTCCGTCATAGTCACCTCTCTCTCAAAAACCATAGTTTTTGTTTTATCCACATTCACCCTCATTCCCTTTTTTTCAAAAGACGCACATGCAATATTCATCATCTCTTGCAGCTCTTCCACCGATGATGCAAGTAGCACTTGATCGCCGGCATATAGGAGGCATTTAATGATGAATCCACCCATTCTCAATCCATAATCACTTTCACGCAACTCTGTTAAACAGTCATCCATGAACAAATTGAAGAGCCACGGGGAAGCTACACAACCCTGTCGGACACCCCGAGAGATCCCGAACCAGTCAGTATTTTCCCCGTTTACTCTCACACATGCACTGGAATCCTCATAGAGTGATACCAATGCACGTATAAGTCGACTCCCCAAACCGAACTTGGATAACACCTCCCATAAACACTTTCTTACCACCCTATCATACGCCTTCTCTAAATCAATGAAGGAGCAATACACCTTTCGGTTCTTAGATAAGAACTTTTCGATGATGCTCCTTAAAGAGAAGATTTGGTCCATACATCCCATTCCCTTTCTAAATCCTGCTTGCACATCCCAAATTTTATCATCCGTTTCATACATCACTCTTTCAATCAAAATCTTTGCATACAATTTACCGACAATGCTGAGTAGGCTAATTCCACGGTAGTTTCTAGCCTCCCGGTGTGACCCCTTTCCTTTATATAAAGGCACAATTACCGCTTTGCACCAGTCTTGTGGCACTTTGCCACTCGACCAGCATTTTTGGAAAAGGAAGTACAACCAGGAAGCCACCACCCCTTTACCAGCCCTCAGCATTTCAGTGTTTATCCTGTCATACCCTGCCGCTTTCCCTAGTTTCATACTTTTCATTGCTTTCATTATTTCTTCCATACTGATCTCACTGTCACTAAAGTCACCCATAACGTCGTTCCAATCAACATTACTGCCGATTGGCGAAGAAATGGATGTATCCTCTTTTTCAAAGAGTCCCTCAAAATATTTCTTCCATACTCGCCTTATGCTACTTTCATCCGTCGCCAATTCACCCTGCTCATCTCTCACAACATTCACTCTCGTGTTTTGGGAAACTCCCTTTTCTTTCCGGATATATCTCCAGAACAACTTTTGGTTATTCTGGAAATTATCGGAGAGTTTCCTCTCACACCATTCTATCAGATCACGCTTTTTCTTTTCTATTTTCTTCTTAACCTCATTCTTAACTCTCTTATATTCATCTTCACTATTCTTCACCACATCACCTGTTACTCTCGCATCCATTCGTTTACTAACTTTAATCGCTAGTAAATCTAACCAAGCTTTCTTCTTATCTCCAACTGCCTCTTTCACATCTTTATCCCACCAACTTGTTGGTGGTCTATTTGTTCTTTTACTCAATCCACATACTTCCGTCGCACATTCAACCATTGATGATTTGAGCACATCCCATACTTCTTCTATTTCCAATTCATCCTTCATCTCCACGCAACTTAGCCTGTCGTCCAATTTCTTCATATATTCATCTCTAATATTTTCATCCTCTTCCAATTTCCCCACTTTTATTCTCGCAAATTCAGTTGTCGACACTTTGGCCCTGTGACGCCAACGCGTGCACAGTCCCCTCAATCGTGATATCACGAGAAAGTGGTCTGTGCCAACGTTAATGCCCCTATGGACTCTGGTGTCAACAACCTTTGCTCTTAGCCTTTCATCCACTATCACAAAATCTATCATACTTCTCTCGCTTCCTCTCTGTCTAGTATACATATGGATATCTTTGTGCTCAAACAACGTGTTCGTAACACAAAGATTCCTCTCCAAACATACATCAATCACTTTCTCACCATTCTCGTTCACTCTTTTATCACCAAACTTTCCTAAAACTCTTTCACAACCGTTGCGTGACACACCAACCCAACCATTAAAATCTCCTAACACATAACAATTTTCTCATTTTCATCACACCCATTCGCAACATCGTCTAACAGATTCCAAAACTCCTCCCTCTCGGATAGTGATCTGGACATGTCCGGAGCATACACGCAAATTATGCGCATCCGGACAAGCCCTACCTTCACCTTTATCCATAGGAGCCTTGGACTCACACACGCATAATCTTTCATGCACTTAGCCATCCTTTCAGATATCAGAAGTCCCACGCCTTGGCAAGCTCTGTCACTCTCGGCAACTCCCGACCAGATAGCTGTAAATGGGCCAAGTTGTGAAACCTCTTTTTCCTTGCGCTTCGTTTCATTTACACACAGAAAATCTAGTTTTCTTTCTTCCATAATCAAACATACTTCATCTAATTTTTCATGCATCCCTCCACACACATTCATCGTACCAAAGCGGGTCTCTTTAGCCCACTTTTCGCCCCGCGAGGAACCACGGCGTGATAGGTGGCGAGCCATATCGCCGCCATCGTGTTTAATTTTTGTTGCGAAACACATTTGGACCCCACGAAAAGCAAGGGAAATATAATGTCCGCCTAGCCAGAGCCCCGCTTGACTAGGTAAGGTTATTTAGTACCCGGAGTGCACCAAGCTCCGGGACGGCGCACTGTGGAAAACGGTAGAACAAGAGCATATCGAAAATACTTTTTACGAATATCATAATTTGTCTAATATGGTTATTTTATTTGGTTCTCTAATAATTGTAATATAATATTCATTACGTTTTTTCACAAAATTGCACAAAATGACATTATTTTTGACGTGTAGAAAGTATATACAACATAGGAGTACCAAACTTATATCTTTGTGTACACGTATTTCAAAACCATATTGTGAAAGAAATATTTGCTACAGATATGCAGTATCATACATTTTTGGAAAGCTTATTTCATGTTTATTAGAATACATGTCTTTGATTTCTAAAAAAGCGACAAATGTATCAGTAGGTACTTAAAAAGTGACATACCATATTTTTCACTGATTTATTTTTTTCGTCGAAGGTTTTCATTATTACCCGCGTCTCCCCACGCGCTACATTTTGTGTCAATTGATAGTCTAACTATTCTATAACACAAGAAAAAAAAAAATCAGCTGCGGATGTTTGCGGTTTTGGAAAATATCAGCAAGAATGTTATAAAGGACGGAACAGAAAATCGGTATCTTTTGCGGTGTACCACCGTTCAAAATTAATTAATATTCCTTGATAACGAGGGTATATTATCAAGTTTGCACTTATTTTGCGTAAGAATAAAAAAAAACAAAAAAAAATTAAAAAAAAAAATTTTTGAAAAAATTTGAAATTATACATTATTTCAATATCCACACCTTACTGCATATATGTACCAAATTTCATCACTTTAGGACAAAAACTCATGAAGTTATATATTTTCGATCCGATACCGACCTGTCTTGCCCACAGTGCGGCGGCACGCTAGCGACCAGGCTCACCCCTGGCCACGCATCCCTCGGCGCGGCAGACCTTGGATTGTTGTAGGGGCGAAGATGAAAAAGCCCTTTTCCCTTAGTCGACTTCTACGACACCCACGGGAAGAGATGGGGTAGTGCTATTCTATTGCTAGATGATAGGGATTATCATTATTATATGTGGGACTGCTGACTGTTTTAGCACTGCTTGATTTTAGTAGCGCCTTTAATACGATTGACTTCGAAATATTACTTGCTTTACTTCGTTCTCTTAACATATCTCCAACGGTAGTTGACTGGTTTCGTAGTTATCTACTGGGGCGTCGGCAGCGCATTCACCTCGAAGATGCCATGTCTCCGTGGATTGAGTTAAATGCCGGTGTTCCACAAGGTGGTGTGTTGTCTCCTCTCTTATTCGCTATATTTATTAACTCCATTTCTCATAAACTTACTTCTTCCTACCACCTTTATGCAGATGATCTTCAGATTTACACACAGGCTAATTTTGACCAAATAAATATGTCCATAAGCTTAATTAATAATGATTTAATGCAAATTTTGAAATGGAGTGAAGCATATGGATTGAAAGTTAATCCGAATAAAACGCAAATAATTATAGTTGGTAGCTCACGAATTGTTTCCAGGATTGACTATAAATCACTACCGCCTGTTTTATTTGATGGCACATCCATTCCTTTCAGCGCTGCTGTAAAAAACCTTGGTGTGATGATAGATAGCACCTTATCTTGGGTACCGCAACTGGAATTAGTAAGCCGGAGGCTGTTTGCGTCAGCAGGGTCCCTCAGGAGGCTACGTAACTTTCTCCCTACTGCTACCAAAACTGCGTTAGCCCAATCTCTTCTACTACCTATTCTTGATTATGCTGACACCTGCTATCTCGATCTAACTGAAGATCAACTGAACAAACTTGAGCGCTTACAAAACTTATGTATTAGGTTTATTTTCGGACTGCGTAAATATGACCATGTCTCTGCGTATCGCAATAAACTTCAGTGGCTTCCAATTCGTCTCCGCCGGAATGCACATACTCTGTCTCTCCTGTACTCTATCTTGTTTAATCCTGCCACCCCCTCCTACCTTAAAGAGCGTTTCCAATTCCTTCACTCTTCACATGACCTCAATCTGCGTTCTTACCACAATCTTTTGTTGAGTACCCCTTCCCATTCCACCAATTTTTACAGTTCCTCCTTACAACTATGGAACGGTCTTCCTGTAGAGGTGCGATTAGCCAAGTCTCTCCCTATTTTCAAGAAAATGGTAAAAAAACACTTCCTCTCCGAAACATTATAATATCATTTGTGTTGCATACAAAAGTTTATATATTCTATTATATATTATGTCGTAAAATGTATATATGTATTTTATTTAAAAATCTTTATATATATTGCATATGTATTGTATTTATTGAATATTATTTATTTTATGGAATACTATCTGTATCTGTAAGTGTATTAGAACTTAATAAATATTTAGTAATACTTAAAATAGATAGATAATAGTTTGATGAATAATTTTAGTTTTTAAGCAAATCAGTTTAATTTATTGGACATCTACCGAACATGTTTTTAATCCAGCAAATCTTTCCATTAATGGGTTGTCTGGAAGAGATCGCTCTTAGTGATAAGACCGCCAGTTGTACTTTGGCTTTTATACCGATCTTTTTTGTAATTGTTGTTTTTATTTTGTAATGTGCAATAAAGAGTTTTATTATTATTATTATTATTATCAGTATTACACAGGGATAATCCCTACATGAGGTTTTCATGAACAAGACATTCTATATCTATTTTATTTAAATATAACATAACATCCATAACATAAACGTTCACGCCAAATATCCCCGAAGGGCAGAGGTACTAATACGTCTGGTGTTCAGAGTACCCACGTTTTGCATGGACAGTGTACTCACGTGATAGGGGGCAGGCCTATCGCCGTTTTGTACGAATACACTGTCACATGACTAAGTACAACTCAGCCATGTGGGTTTCCTCATGATGTTTTCCCTCACCGTTAACAACCATGATAAATTAACCACACATATGTCTTTAGAAAACACAAATTGGTGTAGGCCCGACCCGGGATTTGAACACTAATCGCTTGTATGTTAACCGGTGTTCTACCCATTGAGCTATCACGTCGTTAAATATATTATCATTAATTAATTTCTCCGTCAGGAAACCACATTCGTTCATCCCTCCGCGCCCCGTTACTACAATTATGCCAATTTACATTCGACGGCCGAGACTTGCAATACCGTTACGATGTGGTACGAAATATCGCCGTGTGCGGCAGCGATGAGGACCTCACTAAGGAACGGGCCAATAGGGGACACACTACGCAGGTACATACATACATACATATACTCACGGCTATAAATCCCTAGAGATCCCCAGTAGCCAGAGCTAAGAAATCAGAAATTCCTCCCACTTTTGGAAAGTTAAGTGGGGAAAAGATGGTAAAATAAAGGTTTTTGGTGTAAGTCTCCAACCGCATCGCCCAAAAATCCCTTTCAAGCCCCAATACCGTTAGTCGCCTCTTACGTACATCCGCCGGAAAAAATTGGGTAGTGCTATTCTAAGCAGACACTACACAGTACTACGCAGGTATGACAAAATTATGGAAATATATGTTTTAGAAAACAAAAAAAATCGCCAAAGTACAAAATACTACGAAAAAAAAATAACGATATACTTTAATACCGCGATGTAGCATTAGCGCCATCTAGTGAGTAAAAAAGTAGTTGCGGAAGTTTTAAGTTTGGTTGTTAGAAACTCAGTCTAGTTTTGTTTAAAAAAATATATACTAATTAATATGGAATTAATATCTATTTGATTTGTGTATAACAACTAAGTTATATTGCCCAAGTTACTAAATAAAGATAAAAGGAAATTTTAAAATGGTTGAGACACATATAGAGAATAGGTGAAAAAAATTGGGGAAAGAGATGTATAGCCAATGTGATGGTACTGTAAGTAGGTCGGCCTCTAAGGGAATGTCTAGATCAAATAAACAATTTAATCAAAAGGCAGGCGGCCAAAGTGTAAAGAAGAGAGGGCATATATGAAAAAAAAGTAAATATAGGTCTATAAATTTGCCAGGATTATACAAAGATCATATGATCTATGTATTATCTGAGCATTTATACTATAAGTTTACCACAAGGTTTCTAGACCATTACACTATATTTTTCATATAATCAACCCACACACTCATTTATGTATGTTTTATAAATTAATTATCATTCGACATACATACATATATTATGCTGTGTAGTGCCGGCTTAGAATAGCACTACCCCATTTCTTCCGGTGGGTGTACGTAAAAGGCGACTAACGGTATAGATATAGATAGTAACGATATAGACCCATCGCTAAAAACCTTTATTTCACCATCTAATCCCCACGTAACTTCCAAAAGTGGCTGAGGAATTTTTAATTCCTTAGGTCTAGCTACCCCTTCTAGGGATTTATAGCCGTGAGTATATGTATGTAGTATATGAATGTATATACTCACTTCAGAGCTAGAAACTCCTCAGACACATTTGGAAGTTGATAGGTGACAAGATGGTAAGAATAAAGTATCGTTGGTGATGGGTCTCCAACCGCATCGCCCAAGCATTGACTTATTTTCTAATTAATATTACATTTTAACCACCAACATATTTATAAAGTTATTAAATTTTACTTTCCACAGAGCATATCAACAACAAACGTACCAAAGGGTAATTCCCCCCCGCCTTCCCCTCCGGTGCCGCCCCCTTTACCCCCTTCCCCCGTGGTTGAGGCGCCGGAAGGGGTAGAAGGGGAAAAGAGGGTAATTGGGGCAGAATGTGTAGAAGATATTGAAGGTTTGGAGGGACTTGAAGCTGATCAACAAGGTATGATAAAAAGTATTACTCTTATTCTTAATGAAATAATTATATTTAAAATTTAATGACCTAGATTTTAACATCCATATTTTTTATTATTTAATTCATTTTTTCGTCCTAGTTAGATTCAAGTTAGTTTTCATACAAGGTCACATTCTGACACCAAGTTTATTACAGTTAATTCTAATTTACCCTAATTAATTATAAATATGCCTTATATACTAAATTATTACCAACTGTTGCCGTGTAGTGCCGGCTTAGAATGTGTAGTGCCGGCTTAGAATGTCGCTACCCTTTTCTACCCACGGGTGTCGTAAGAAGCGACTAAGGGTATTGGGGCTTTTTATTGGATTTTTGGTCGATGCAGTTGGAGACCCATCTTTTCCACACTCAACTTCCAAAAGTGGCTGAGGAATTCCTTAGCTCTGGCTACCCCTTCTAGGGAATTATAGTCGTGAGTATATGTATGTAAGTATTACAAACTATGTTAAACTATGGACATTCATAGAAAAATATTCATTAAGATTGTAATAGCAATTTACAATTTGCAGTTTATTTCTCTATATTGAAATAAATTGAAACCTAAAATTTTAAAGACTCTTGGTTAAAACTATACTTTTATAAAATATAATATTTTTTTAAGAAGCTGAAATGATAGTGAGCCAACTTTATGGGTTGAGCAAAATACTTATCCTAATTTTACAGGGCTTTGCCCTTTTATTAGGGAGTATGAAACTCAATTTGTTGTACATTTTTTTAATAAAGATATATTATTTATTAATTTTATTCTCCCCCTTAAATCCGTAGGTCCGACCGTATCCAGTCGCCTAGAAATCCGTGTCCGCAATGACCTAGAATCCACTCAGTCCGTGAAAATCCACTCAGTCGTAAGCGGAGAACCGGCGTCTATATATTATGATGCGACAGAACATCAGAGAGATAAACGGTGAGAAATTTTTATTTTATTTCAACATATATATACTTACGGCTATAAATCCCTAGATGGGGTAGCCAGAGCTAAGGAATTAGAAATTCCTCAGCCACTTTTGGAAACCACTTTAAAAGCCCCTTTACCCGCCACTATTAAATAACTTTTATATCTATTTTCCTTATTTACAGTTCATCAACTCGTAGCGTCGAGAAAAGTCAAGTGTCTGTGCCAGAAAAGCCAATAGTCGAAGAAATACCTAATTTCAAGTAAGTTTATTTTATTCACTACATATAAATTTTCATATTTGACTTTTTATTTGATAAAAGACATACTTGTTATATTATTATAGTACAGAATAACCTTAATCTATGAGTTTTAAATATATATACAAAAGATAGAAATAATGATTAAACAATATAAAAAATATTTTCAAAATCACTGCCGCTAGGGGGAAGGGTTCCCAAAAGGCTGGCTGCATTGCCCCTTTGTACGGCAATACTTATTCTTTGGGCAATTTTTTTTATTTTTATTTTTTTTAATATATATAAAAAAATCTCAATTTTCATTATTTAAATCATTTATCTATACTTATAATAAATCTGTAGAGAGGTCAATTCTGTACATGAAATATATTTTCAAAATAACTACCAGGGGGTGATCAGTTATCGATACTGATGCCAAAAATGCAATCAGTAAAATTTTTGTCTGTCTGTCTGTCGGTTTGTATGTTCCTTATGGAAACATAAACTACTCGACGGATTTTAACGAAACTTGGCACAATTATTCTTCATACTCCTGGGCAGGTTATAGTATACTTTTCAGCAGAGAAGTGAAAGGAAATTTTGGGAAAACGGGAGGAGTTTCTCCATTTTTTAAGCTTCCGTCGCGTGTTCACACGTAATGGTGAAACGCCTAAATGGTTAAAGTTACAAAGAAATTATGTATCACGGAAATATTCTACATAAAATTATCTAATAAATATCCCGCAACAGCATATCTTTTATAGTTGACTCAAAATAACATGTGTAACTCCTGATTGCTTAGCAGTTCAAGTATTTTGATTACATTTGTTCACTCCTACATTTATAATACTCTCACTAATCCCTAATTAAAAAAAATACCTTATTACCTATACATCAAATAAGCCATCGCGTCGTCACCTGTGACCAAAACCAATTAATTGATTGAAAGAGTGATGAATGAAACAGATGACAAAATTTGATTGGGACGTGCAAGCAGGATTTAGAAAGGGAATGGGATGTATGGATCAAATCTTCTCTTTAAGGAGGATCACTGAAAAGTTCTTAGCCAAGAATCGAAAGGTGTATTGCTCCTTCATAGATTTAGAGAAGGCGTATGATAGGGTGGTAAGGCAGTATTTGTGGGAGGTGTTATCCAAGTTCGGTTTGGGGAGCCAACTTATACGTGCATTGGTACTAATTTACATACAACATACTAGATGGCGCCAGTAGTTACATCGTGGTATGGTTTCTTTTTAAAGTTGTTATAAATACTTGATAGCGTTTTATTCAGCTTCAACCTAAAAATTAACTTATTTACAGAGATACTGAGCCTTTCATTAAAGCGCTTTCAAAATCTCAAAGCTACACTATTCAGTTGCAATCATTGCGCTAAATTTCACAAAGCTACAACGCTACCCGTGCGAAGCTAGGCCGATCCGCTAATGCTAAATAAGTTCGTCAAAAAATTACATTACACTTAATTGCTATGGACATAATAACATAAAACATAAACGTTCACGCCGAATATCCCCGAAGGGGTTGGCAGAGGTACTAATACTTCTGAACATCACGTGACTTTGTCACCTGGTGTTCAGAGTACCCACGTTTTGCATGGTCAGTGTACTCACGTGATAGGGGGCAGGCTTATCGCCGCTTTGTACGAATACACTGTCACATGACTAAGTACAACTCAGCCAAGTGGGTTTCCTCACGATGTTTTCCCTCACCGTTAACAACCATGATAAATTATATTATATAAATATGTCTTTAGAAAGGACAAATTGGTGTAGGCCCGACCCAGGATTTGAACACTACGCTAGGTCTACCCCCTAAGACGAAATAAGCGTGAATAAATTATTGCTTAAAAAGTAGACAACTAATTAGGTTTTCTTTGTATTTCAGTAATTCAGACGCCAAACGGGAATCTTCAAGTGGCGGTGGGGATGGATCACATAGCTTAAGAGACGTAAGTTTAACTTAAATTTAAAATATATAAAATAATCGTATTAAATAAGAAATTTGCCGTGTAGTGTCGGCTTAGATTGCCGTGTAGTGTCGGTTTAGAATAACACTTCCCCATTGTGGGTGATCGTAAGAGGCGACTAAGGGTATAGGGGCTTTTAAGTGATTTTGGGCGATGTGGTTGGAGACTCGTCACCAAAAACATTTATTATTACCATCTTTTCCCCAATTAACTTCCAAAAGTGGCTGAGGGATTTCTTATTTCGAAGCTCTGGCTACCCCGTTAAGGGGTTTATAGCCCTGAGTATATGTATGTATTTCAAAAATAATTTAAAAAAATAATTATTTATTTAAAAATAAAAAGATCAATCTTTGTTTTTTTAACGTCAAATTTCAACTTAATACTAAGTTTACTTCGTTATACTCACTACGTTCGTCGGGAGACCATAGTTTTTTGTCCTCACCATTTTTTTATATACATACATATGCTCACGCCGTTAGTTCCCATTGTGGTAGGCAGATACTTTCGATCGCCACTTGGTACGATCCTGGCAAACCTCTCTGGCTTCGTTCACATCCATCAATAATTTCATACATGCTCTTTTATTGTTCATACTGCGGAAACCTGCCTTTTTGAGCACATTTTCTATTTGATCCAAATGTGTCCTCCGAGGTCGTCCTCTACTAACATTACCTTCCACATTGGCTCTATAGATCTCTTTTACCAATTTACTGTCATCGTACGAGTATGTCATCTATGTGCCCAAACCATCTCAACATTCCTTTTTCTATCTTTCTTACAATATCATCTTTTCAACAATAGCTGTAATGTAAGAATAATTTTGAAAGTAATACTTTTTATAAAATCGAATTAATAATTGTGTGAGGTCTTCCGCAATACAGGTCTTTTCCTAGTGCGGGGCCGTTAAAAATCTGTAATATTAAGTTTTTATGCTAAATAAACATTTTTTTTTACACCACACCTTTCCCGATTCACTTCATTCCTCACACGATCACATAATCGAACATTACATTTTTTCTGAGGGGCCTCATCTCCACTGCATTCACTCTGCTTTCATGCTTCTTCCGCCACACCCAATATTATTCATTCATTCATTCATTCATTCTATTTTTTTTATAGTAGTATATTTTATTTTGATCCTAAATAGATAATATTATTTCTTTCTCTTTAACTAAGTAGCTAATATTTATATTTTCTGATCACCAATCCATAAAATCACCAGCGCTCATCCGGCAGTGGCAGCCAATCCCGCATTCCCGTGTTTGGCGATTCCAGATTAGCTAAATGTGCTTCTTGGGCTGGCGATCCGGCTGATTTGACACCAGGTAATTATTACAAATAGAACAAGGTTTATTTGATACTAACTGACCCGACAGATTTTGTACCGTTAAATTGGTTATGACAAAACTACATACATACATATACTCACGGCTATACATCCCTAGAAGGGGTAGCCAGAGCTAAGGAACTAGAAGTTCCTCAGCCACTTTTGGAAAGTTGAGTGGGGAAAAGATGGCAAAATAAAGGTTGTTGGTGATGGGTCTCCAACCACATCGCCCAAAATCCCTTAAAAGCCCCAATACCGTTAGTCGCCTCTTACGTACACCCTCCGAAAGAAATGGGGTAGTGTTATTCTAAGCCGCACTACACAGCTGTGATAATTTAAAAATTATCATTTGCAAGTGTCATATATTATTTTAGTACCTAAAATTAACGATTTGAAAAAGCTCCCTACATTATACCGCACAGAGGGCTGAAAATCGGCTTTCATGGATTTATCATAAAATGGCTTGAGGTCGTCAATGTCGTCCTACAAATTTGTCATATTTCAATTTGCTGTCGATCATTGTCTTAGATCAGGAATTGTAAAAAAAACTATTTTATTGTTAACTGTGGGAAAAATATTTAATGATAATTTCAACTTTAAGAGTAGGGTGTCCATGATATTCAGTATTTTTTATACTTGACGAGCATTTTTTATAAGAAAACTTGAAGAATGAATGAATAAAATTACCATATCATTTCCATCCAAAATTGCATTATCTTAAATAATGTGTATGTTCTTTTTTGTTTTATAAAAGGCATGTATAAATTTAAATCAGTGAAACAATAAATTATAGCAATTTTTAGATTATTTTATTTTTCCTATTTCAGCTTTACGCCGCCGCCGTGCCAATGCCAATGAAAAATACGCCGTAGATCCTTCGCGGGAATTGAACCTGCGCTTCGCACGACCAAGGCACCGTCAGCAACCATCCAATAATAGGTAAATTAACGGAAATTAATTATTAGAACTTATTTGTTTAAAAATAGTGATAGATAGCTTTTTACGTACATACATATACTCTGGGCTATAAATCCTTAGTAGGGGTAACCAGACCTTCAGAATAAGGAATTCATAAGCTACTTTTGGCAGTTGGGTAGAGAAAGCGCCCCTGACGTCTATCACAATTCGCTATGTAATTTCCGCAAAAAATGCTTAAATTTATGTGTTTCACTATAATTATCTCTTCTGTTCTGTTATGTTAAATTAATTTATTATTATTGTTATTATTTTAGTCATTTAATTATGTTGTCTTATTTTTTATTATTTCTGTCATTTATTTTCTCATAGAAAATAATTTCATGTACTGTTCATTACGTTATCTTTTCACATCATTTCATGATTATGTACAATGTTATAGATTTTAAATATTACTTTATTAAATTTATCAAAATCTCACAAAGCAAGTCATGCTGTGTACACAGTTAAGGTGCTTTTACTGAAAATTTATGTTTTTTGAAAAGCCATTATGTATATTAATGTAATTGTACTGTTTGTGTGCCTTAAGTTAAATAAAAAAAAGAAAAAAAAGAAAAAAAAAAAGAAAACATACATATACTCACGTCTGTAAATCCCTAGAATTGGCTTTAGAAAACCCTTTAATAGCGAACTGAGCAAATTGCTCATACATTTTGTTCGCTATAATGATTGGGTTTTGTAAAAAGAACGATTTCTAGCTTTACAAAGAATTCAGATATTGATGCTCAGTTCAATAAGTAAATATAAATATAAGGACATATTATACGCAGATCAAGTTAGCCCCACAGTAAGTTGAACTTGTATTATGGAATACTAACTCAACGATATATTTTACATACATACATACATATACTCACGGCTATAGATCCCTAGAAGGGGTAGCCAGAGCTAAGAAATTAAAAATTCCTCAGCCACTTTTGGAAATTTTAGTGGGGGAAAGATGGTAAAATAAAGGTTGTTCGTGTTGAGTCTCCAACCGCATCGCCCAAAAATCCTTTAAAAGCCCCAATACCGTTAGTCGCCTCTTACGTACACTCACCGGAAGAAATGGGGTAGTGCAATTCTAAGCCGACACTACACGGCATATTATACACGATATATATTTTACATTGCAAACCAATTATTTAAAATCATGAATACCCTTACTTAGTCGCCTTTTACGTCACCCATAGTAAGAAATGAGCTAATGATATTCTAAGCCGGCATTTCACGGATGGCAAGTAATTCAATAAACAACCGTTTTTGTAATAACATAAACCAATAAAAATAGAGTAAGCACACATATTGTACGCGACCTGACCTGACCAACTTAAATCTATGCTGACCTACAAAATCACCTGCAACACACTTTATGCGAAGCTCATCTGACCCTGAAACCATTTCTAAAATCCTTGACCCGAGGGTCGACCTGGCATGGCCCGGCCAATGTCGAGGCCGTGATGTCCTCGGCCTCTGATACTGAAAGTAGGACTCCGGTCCTGGAGGTCGACCTTCCGAACGAGAGCAAGGACTATTAGGCTTCACCTACTTTTGTTGTTGGAAAAATAAGGTTTCGAGCTTTCTCTTCGAATTGGTTAGAACATAATGGTTCCCCATCACTATCTGTGAAAAGGAAAGAATAACATCTTTGTTTCATTATTTTTGTTTCTTAATCATTTGAAAAATTACTTAACTTTTTATTTATGGTTTCAAACGTCCATCTGTTGCTGTTTCAATATCGAGTAAAAATACTATTTGTTTTATGTAAGCCATTTTTCATATGCATTTAACCTGGTTTTTTATCCATTATATCGCCCACAGACATACATCATTTCGTTTACGTGTAAAGCAACATTGGTAGGTGCAACAGGACGTAACCTGTCGCATAATCACATAGCAAAAATTGTAAAAAGCTCAGGTTATCAAACTGTTTATAAGTTTTAAGAAGAACACTTCTGGCACCCCTTTACATACATACATATACTCACGCCGTTCTCATTGGGGTAGGCGGAGACTATCGATCGCCACTTTGTACGATCCTGGCAAACCTCTCTAGCTTTGTTCACATGCATCAGTCTTTTCACATATGCTCTTTTATTCTTCATAATTCGGACGCCTGCCTTTTTGCGCACATTCTCTATTTGGTCCAAATGAGTATTCCGAGGTGGTTTGCCACAGGGAAGTGTCTTAGGCCCTACATTTTTCTTATTGTATATAAACGACCTTTGCAAGACTAATCTAAACGAGGGTAAAATTTTTACCTTTGCGGATGACACGGCCTTGCTTTTCTGGGGCGATGATTGAGATCTTGTTAAAAAGTATGCACAGGTTGGTTTTGATGAAGTGTGCAAGTGGATGGTTTCAAATTCGATGAGCCTAAATTGTAAAAAGACAAAAGTCTTAACTTTCAGTATGCGAAAGCGTACAAAGCCACACACGAATTAAACATTTTGGCTCATACACTTAATTTTGAATACCGCATGGACCCAAGCACTTGCAAATGTCGAGTAATACAAACTTTCCGTACCGTTAAATATCTTGGAATTATTATTGACAGTGAACTTTCTTTTAGATCGCACATAGAACTTATTACTTCAAGAATTCGCAAGTTAGTCGCAGTTTTTAATAAGTAAAGGCACGCTATGGACAAACATAACTACTTTTAGAATAGTTAATTCTGCATTGTGCGAATCACCGTTATCTGTATTGATTCTTGGGGTGGAAGTTCAGTCATTACTACTATCACTTGTAAGGGCACAAAGAGCA